>JARGYV010111418.1:0-12078 GCA_029532675.1 Ornithodoros moubata | reverse complement strand
CGTTTCCTCGCACGTCCGGGCGCATTCATACACCATACACTGCTCTTCACTGTTTCCCGCTTCCCATCGAGTATGTGTCACGTGACTCCGAAAGCGCCGCCCGCGCTCTCGGAATGTCTTGCAAAGACGCTCTCCCCCTTGAAGCGCATTAGCTGCAGTCCTGACGGCGTCACGCTGCTGTTGATGGCGCTGCGGCGGTCTTGGAGCGCATACAACCAAAATCTTTGAAATTTATTTTCTCTTTACTAAGAAAGTTTCGGGCGGAGGTAATTCGTCCCGATCTTCTTGAGGGTATGCAGAACAGCTGCGTATTCGTCTCATTACCACGTTTTTGAATGCGACTGTCCGTTTACGCTGTAGGAGCATGAAAAGACAACTGACATTGTCCGCGTCACTAATTGCTGCTTCATACTTATTTGAATTTTTTTAATTTTTATTTTAGATTACGTCTTGCGACCAGTTGGGTGCACAAAGTCTAACGGACATCAGCGCCAGACGGACGAGAATGAAGGACATTTTTGTGATCGGCACTCTGTTGGCCTGCATTTTATGTAAGCATGTTACTTCGCATTAGTTTTGGTGAATTAAATACAGCTGGCGACATGCTTACTACATTTACGTAGGCATTCCTGCTGACCATCTGAAGCGCGGTCTTTCGCGTCGAGAGACAGATGAAGGTGAGTCTATTATATCTAAGGTTCCACGTTTTCTGCATTTATTATTATGAAAAAGTTCATCCAGGGATGATGGGCGCTGTTCTGTTTCCATCGCTTCCAAAAGTGTCGTCACATCACATCCGTAACTACAGTGCGTGGTGTCCGTCCACCACGAGAACGGCGCAAGATGCCAGACGGCTAAAGTGGAGTGAACGTGACAAACTCGGGTGTGTTGTGACTCCAGGTTCTTAATTACCTCCAACACGAGGCCTGATGAGTCTATCCGAAAGCTTAGCCAGAATATCTTACAGTTTATCCGTAGTGTCCATCACGTAGCTTTCTGCACTTTTCTCGAGTCGCCTCTGCGCCTCGAGGAAAACAACGATTGTGTGCCAAAAAATGAAGGGTATCGTGCAAAGTCGCAGTCTGGCGCCGGCATTTCCGGCATGCAACACCACATTCAAGAGTATAATGCGGTGTTTTTCGGAACGTGCCGAACTAAAAACTAAAAAATAACAATCCGCTGTTGTTTTTGGCTTTTCTCCGCAAATTCCGGAAACACGGAACCTTAATTATAGCGTGTCATTCGCAACATTGGAGCTGTTAAGACCTGCTACTTTTGGCCGTCGAATACGGCATGCGGCATGCTGGAGCTTTGAAACTCACACATCTCCGTTCAATATAAAGTGTTGGACCTCAGGGCTCTGAAGTCTACAGTGTCCGCATACCACACTGGGAACAAATCGGCACTCAGAGCAATATCATTTACTGATCGGATCTGTGAAAACTCGTACGTGCGTGTGGAATAAGTGAATGAGGTCTCTCTGGCCTACGTTCGTTTGAAGTTTTTAATTAGTAATAATTATTTGGTTTATGTCGCGAGACTCTAATCATGAGCGACACCAAAGTGGTTGTCATGTTCATTAATTTTGCTCACCTGGGAATTTCGACACGTGGCACAGTGTATTTATATCCCTTGCGGAAGGTGACGTGCCCTAGCAATTTACTCCCCGCCACCGGATTGTTGGCGTCCTAGACCGTAGTTGAACGCGTAACCGTGGTTCATGGAGGCGTCATGGAGGAAAGAAAGAAAGGAGGCGACACATTGCCCAAGCCGTGAAGCCGAAATAGGGGGCCACCTAAGTGATGTCATGAATCTTCCTCCGGTTCCGTTTTGCAGCTGGAGAATGCTGTGGTGTATACGATCTGATAAAGTGCATCAGGTGGTCGCAAATCGGATGCTCTAGGTGAAAACAATGCAGTGTTGAGCATATACGTTTCCTTTGGGATGTTTCTGACTGATTAAGAAATATGCCAAATTGCGTCGTGCGCGTTTGTAAAAGCATTTTGAAAATGCGCGAGAGGCTGTTCATAAATACGTACCAGTTACGACTACTGCTTCATTTCTGGTTGTGTTTTGAATGCTAACAATGATAACTGTAGAGGCGATGAAGAATGCAGTTCGAATGCCTGCAAGCTATACGAAAACCTCTGTGCGACAAATTGCCCATCGGCAGAGATTTGCTAAATTGACAGATCCTCTCACTTGATGTGCATGTTATTCACCTATTTCCTGATCCATCTTTTGAAAGATAAGTGAACATCAAAGACAGACGGTCTTTCCTTGGGAAGGTTCACGTCATTCACGGTTCTTCACCACGATGTGCTGTTGTGCTGTTGACAAAAGGTCAGCCGCTCAGTTTCGGGATCTTCGGGAGAATACATGTATAGCGCTTTCATGTGGCCCTCAGAGTGACCTGTATGGTGTATTGCTATTGGCGGTAGCAAATCACGTGGCTTTTACTTTACTTAGTCCCCAGCAACCTATCTTGATCTCATTTCCACCACACTTGTGGTGAAGTGGTTCTTCACAGAGGTCCTCCTTATCTTCTTTCCTCCATAGAAGGCGTACACGCTACCAACCGAGCCATTGATGCCGGTTCGTTTTGAACTAGAAAAGTTGTTTTGTTGGTTGGTGGCTGTTAGACATTACTTTATTTAGAGTTATGAGCTTAACAAGGAAAGGTTGATTCGTCTCCTGACTATTCTTCTACTTCGCTAAGGACGAGTGCATCCAGAGTCAGTTTCGCGTGGCACTGTGCTGGGAGGTTGTTTTGTTGTTTCTAAGCATATATGATTTACGAGAAATGTATCATAGCTGTAGGCACAGGTGTGGCCAAGGGTTATTTTCTTTTTTGGGGTGTGTTCCGAGCGTTATCTTTTCTGTTTCCGTATTTTTTAAAGCATATTTGTCCTAAAGGAGTGCGCAAGCTTCATACACACCACATAGTGCAGAAATTATTGATTAATAGTTAGGGCGGTTCACCTTGAACTTCTTAGCGGGGAAGAACGCGCCTGACATCAAGGCTCACACGCCGGCCAACAAGAGACCCAGGGGCGAATGACGAGCCAATGAGAACTACTGGCGGGCGAACTTTTGTGATGACAGCGTGTCACGTGAATGTTTCTTTGAAGTTTCGTGTCTCGGAAGTTACGGCATGTATACGTTCTCGAGCGCGGTACGTGACTGTGGTGCGGTAGAGACGTACCTAACCGAGTACTACAACCGGTTTAACACAAAGCCGTATTTCTTCATGACACGTGCGTATCTAGACAACGACGCGTCTGCGCGTAAAAGGTAACATGTATTCGAAATGAGGGTATATTCAAACTCACAATGTTTTTCGCGGCATTTCCTACGTGTACCTGCTGTGTTATACATCGAAGACTCCTGTACCTACTGGCGTACCGGATGTTGTTGTCGTATCAATTTAATTCGTTTAACTTAATATCTGCTGCCTTTCTGGCGAAAAGATTCGCAGTGTGCCATTTTCGACAGTGGCGATTCGAATGGCATAGGTCTTAAACAGACCGTCTCATGAACACAAAACCGCATCTCTTTATGACAGGTACGTATCTAGGCAACGATGACAGCTGCGCTTAAAATGGCATAGATTAAGAATAAAGGTATTCAAACTCACAATGTTTTTCGCGGCATTTCCTACGTGTACGAGCTGTGTTATACATCGAAGCCTCTTGACCTTTTTTTGCCTGCTCCAATCATCTCACATTTCTGATCACACACTCCCACGGTGTCTTAGGGGTTCTTGCGTTATTAATGTGTACGTTTCACATGCCCAATTTTAGGTACCTCCGGAGGGAGCACAGTTGACTTCTCGAAGTTTCAGGATGCGGGCAAGGTACTGGTGTTTATGTTCGATAAATATGGATTGTGTGTGCATATGTACAGGATACAAAAGAAAAACTAAAAAAATGAACGATATGACATACGAGTGGATCAGGCTGTACCGCATTCAACTGTCAGCCTTTTTTAGCGCCAGCGTCAGAGGAGCGCTGCCCGGCCTCATTTGAACAGTTAGCGTACGCACCTTATATACAGTAAATCATGGGGGGAAAAAAAGGAGGACTGCCGCAAAGTTGCACAGAAGTGAAAAAATAAGCAAGACGCGGACAGGAATTTATAAGCAAGTTGGTGAAACTGTGTTGATTCACACAAAATCTGGGCTCGTAATTGTATCGCTCTCTCTCTCTCTCTTTTTTCGTTGTTGTTATTTATGCCCACAATGGGAGGCGAAATGTATCTTTTTTATTGAAAGTGACATTTTCAGCGAGAGAGTGAGGGAGGAAACTGAAGATGGCGATGATGATGATTCCAGGTCTGCCTCACAATATTTATATTCTATTTTTATATTGGTATTTATAATATGTATTTATTTATTCATTTAAGTTCATTTACTTGGAACGTAAGGTCCGATTTAACGTGAACCTTGTGCCCTGCCAGTACAGACTACCCGCGGCCGGTTTCCTTACATCAGCATAACCTTATGTTCTGTTTGATAATAACTGCTGTGAGATACAGTTGTTTTTCATTTACCCTCCAGGGGAGATTTCACAAGCTTGCGTATTCCGGTTCGGACTTCGGAGGAGCCTTTTCCTTCCCGGATTTCGGTATAAGTAGGGCTGCCACACAATAACGCAATTTATGCATTAGCTCCTGTAAGTGTCCCACCAGGCACTCTGGAAGGTCATCAGGAAAAGGCTGCAAATTACGTGCCACCTCTGACGCGAATCTAAGGTGGCTTCCAGGAGGGGATAATTGCAGTTTTACTCACTGTGACGCTAGACATGTTAAACATAGTGGGAGCTGAACTACTGAATACATATTCTTAACCAACGGGGCTCACCATGAGAGCTTGTAATGGACATAAAACCGGGGACATTTATCAGACACCAGAATGGGTGAGCAGCAGTTCATAGATTTCAGTTTTGCTATCCAAACAGATGAAAGTAGGACCTGCTTTATAGACACCCTGAATATTAGAGTGCACTGCATGTTAAGATATTGCCCAATAGCGTATGCTTGTATGAGATGAAGCAAAATGCATCAGGTTGGGTGAAAAAGATATCGAAAGCACTCTGTACTATTTCATAATGGCAACAGCCCTGTTTGTAATTTTTCCACACCCTTGCTAAGCCGTGTCGAAGCGCCACCCTGGCTAATGGTCAGAAAGGAGAAGAGGAAGAAGGAGAAGCTTGTGTTCGGACCATCGTGTCGTGGCTAACATTCATCATGTTCTCATGAACCGTACCTTATACCCCACTGAAACTGACTTTTCTAAACAAGATCACAAAAAGCAATTTACATTGGAAACAGTTTGCGGCCCTGCGCAATCACTGCAGAACATCCACAGATGCTTCGAGTCGTTATGAAAATCGTCACAAACACTGAACTCTTGGTGCTCTTGTACCCAACTAAGGACAGATTAGATAGATAGACATGATAGACGACTAAGGCCAGATCATCACGTTGAGAATTAATTTCAGCCTCACTTACTGATTTGGCACACGGTGGTAATGGGGTACTCTCTAGGAAAAAAACAAGCAAAAAAAAACTGACTAATTGCATCGACACGAAAATTAGTCCTCTCTAAAAAAAAATTTGAGGAGTAAATGCATGAGACTAAATGGTGGGGATCACTTTCAGTTGGGGACTAATTGCAGGGAAGTATTTGCGAAGCAGGGGACTAAAAGTAGGAATTGTTCCCATGTTTACTGTTTTTTAACTTGTTCTGGGCCCCTTTACATGGGAACGTATCTAAAGTGTCGGGTTTAAGAAGCTCTAAGATAAGTGACTTATCTTACAGCGGGAGAGCCGATAAATGGCGACCCCAATCTGAGGATTTTTTTTTTCTCTACCGGGTTGCTAACTTTCTTTCTTCGCAGTTCACCTTTAGTGTGTGTGTGTTTCTTTCTTTTTCCAGTGCTTCAGTAATCCAGAAACCTACTATGGGTACTACAGGTCTTACCTTGATGACCCTGTGTTGGCCGACATGTGTATCGCTGGGAAACAGATCGGTGTGCCTGTGAATGGATCAGTTACGTTTGATGTAGTGTACCAGAGGAGCGGAGAAATGTACGTAATGTCCTCTTGCTATAGTGCAGTCCCTCATGGACCCACAGTCTGTGACAGGGTGTGGGCGCCGTTAAAGGGAGAGAAATCTCCAGCAGCAGATACGTCTTATCGCCTATGTTTCCACAGACATATTTACACCGTGAAGACATTCAGTGTTTCGAATCTGTACACTTCATGTCCCGTCACTGACACTGTCATTACCCCGTACTATATAAGCAACTTCCAGCATGGCACAGACGAGTTGCGGCCCGTTATGTTGGTCCACGTATATTATTGCAGGTGACAACTGACTGCTTCCTTTTTGTTTTTTTTTCCGCGTTGCTCATCAAATCCAACGGAGACTGAAAAGTGGGGGGATATTGTCCTTCGCAAAGAATATGCGTTTCAGCTTGGACTCCTAGTGAACATGAGCCCGGCGAAAAACGCTTTCAATCCCTATCCCTCTATCTATCCAAGATTACTCATGAATCATGTAACGGTGACAGTGTGGCAACGCGTTACGATGGACCGAAGCTTCGTCCTGGTACACTACTAGGGATTTTCTAACAAGGTCCGCAGTACCTTCGAATGAGCAACGATCTCTCTTTGATTGTACTGCTAGGCGTACAAGCCAGCGAGGACAGATGTTCAAATGATCACAAACGTGCGTTGAGGAAGTGCGTCACAGTGATTTAATAAAGTTCCACTCATTTGGCATATACTACGTGACGTGGTGATCATCGGCTTCAAGATTGCTTCTTTTGCTTTATGGCTTTCTAATCCAACAGAATGAAGCATACGTTCTACACACCAAGATATACGTTTATTTCTGCCTCACACAGCGGTGCTCTGCTTTCTTTTACAGCGTTCATAGACCCTCAGTTCATACAGACCTCTGCACTACTCCGGACTCAGATGTTCAAGACTGCTTACGCGTGCCAGTTTATGACGGTAAGTGCAAATTATACACGGTATAAAGGAAAGGTAGAAAGGAGACGTCAGTTGGGAAGCAATTAACAATAGAGAGGAAATAAACATAGTAGGGTCGCCACAAAAGTTCTTATCCTGCCAATGCTGAAAGTGACATACAATCACGATTTATAATGTTTTTCAATTCTCTTTCATTTTTTGAGTACAGAGTAGAGTATCCGCTGGCATTTTTCTGGTTTAATTGGTTACTAAAAATTACTAGGTCCGAATAATGTTAAGGAATGGAGAAACGTAATTAGTGACCTGTGATCGAGTTTCAGCTGAAGGAGGCATCCGACTGACATTGGGCAACAGTAGCATGCCTTTCAGTGCCAGACCTACCGTATGCAGGTACTCAATCACGGCTCACTGTGTCAACTTCTCCACCACTTTTCTGATAAGTCCCCTCCCCCATCGTCCATTTTTAAACTGAATCAATAAGATATAAAAAAACTATATGTATATATAAAGGAGATATGACGCCTTGTACGTTGGCGAGAATACAACACGGCAGAATAAGCTGTCGATATCCAAATTACCTTAGCAGTTTTTTTCCTCACTTCTTTCGTTTTTTATTGCTTTGTTTTTTCGGGAAATGGCACACAAACCAATATTATGCAGGCATGAGAAAAATCCAGGAGAAAGGTAATAAAGAAAGGAAAATATAAAAGAGAAAGCTATTACTATATAACAAAATAAAGCGAAGCATATCCTACTTACCACGTATATACGTGTGACTGATCTAAACATACATTGTTGCTTTTTTCTTCGCAGTTCCAGGCGCTGAATATGTGGAGTATAAGTTCCTCTACTTCAAATGTGGCGACTGCCTATTGATGTGGCTGCCACAGCTTTCTGGTAAGCGCGTACTTATACTTCTACCGTGACGGGTGCAAATAAAATGTAAAGCTGGAATTAAATGAGATGAGATGAAATGATCAGCTTGAGATGTCCAATGGACACACAATCCGGCCTCACCCAATACAGCCTTGAACTTCAGCTCAAAACTGAAAAGAACGAACAAAAAAATTGTTTAACTACAAGCTAGTAATGCAAAGTGACAGCAAGAGGTACTGTTAAACTCACTATTTCTTTCTTCTTAATACCAAACCAAACCTGGTACTATTAAAGGACAACAAAAGAAAAAAAAATTAGTAATTCATGTTGATAGATTAGAGGCCACGAATAACTTACGCCCTGGAGGTCCATAGAATTTCACCAAAATATGATGCAGATTAGGCTACTACTGTAAAAAATGACTGATAAATTTTAAGCTCTTGCAGTAGTGAACGAATATATATATATATATGGAACTGATGCTTTTCTCTTGTGTGTTTGTGTGTGAATCTGTTTGCATGTTTTGTTTTGTCTGCGCTTTCTTATTCTTTTGAAAAACAAAACGCATGATGCTAGCGAGAACAGGCTCATCTTTCGTTCATTTTAAGATTCATGGCATCAACAAGCATTTTGATAATGTGGAATAGACGTTTGAAAGCATGAAAGTTTGAAAGCGGAATGGCCAGGAAAGTTTGTTTGCCATTAGTAGCTGTAAGGAGGAATTTCCAAAATGGAATATGCCTATTCAAAGAGGGTACACTGCCAAAGTAAATATTATTTTTTACACTCTCTTTTGTGAAAGTTCATTTTTAAAAGTGCCTTTTAGATTGCTCGAGTTTTGCTGTCAACTTACGCAGTAGTGCCCTCCCATGGATACACCTCTCCAATATATGTGGTAGACGTATTGACAAGGCCTCTGAAGCGAACCTGAATCCACTTTTCGACTAAAAAAAAAGGAGAAAGTTTTAAGGATTATAGTGCATCTTCCCCGCAGTGGGTCACGTACTTTTCTATGTGCTTATTTTGGCGTTAAATCAATGTTTCAGATCTTAAGATATCGTCAGGTGCTTCTTGGTTACAAGTTAGTATATGGGCACAATAGCATTGACTCTACCATGGGCCTATCATGACACATTTCAGTAGAACTGCACACTACCGTTACGAATACTGTACCTGGTTCGAAGAAAGTATCCACTGCAGACTATTACGTGCCACAGAAGAAAGATGTAGAATTCAGTACCGCTCGAAGCCAGAGGGGTAGCTACGTGTAATACATTTAAGAAATTTTGTAGAATACATTTTACTTCGAAAGTTTGGTTGGACGTTCAACTCTTCATTTTTGTCCCGCTGCAGAGCGTATGTGTCAAAATTGAACGTTGTGTAAAACGCTTTGTGAATTGGTCTTTCTTACAAGTTTACCTTTGCGGTTCAGTATTGCTTGCAGTATTACTTGTTCTATCACAACTAATATATTAAGTAAGAATGCAAGGAACCGATGAAGTTTCGTTCACTGTGGGCGTTTGTGGAGGTCGGGTATGTATTGAAACCAGAACCTCACCGGTTAACACGTCCAGCACTAATTACGCCTTGTTACCATTAATGCAGTTATGCTGATATGTGATTGAAAGCGATCTGGTGGAGAAGTTTCATGATTTTTTGTAGTTCTCTTTAAGTAATAAAATAGCATAAATACAGGGGAATCGTGGGTTGGCCGAAAAGTTCTATCACGAGAGAAACCTAAACTTGGGCAGGTAAACGAAGTAAATAGTATCTGTGGATCGTCCCTTTCATTGTCCAAGCTCAGGCGTCTCTCGTGATGTAGTTCTCTTTAATGCTTTATTATAACGCGTACTGTAGTCTAGTAATGGGATACCAATTCTGTTGCCAGATGATGCCTAAATGACATTGCGCGATAACACCGAAGTACTTTCTTTGCAGAGAGTTCTTGCATTTTAGGAGTGACAGACATCAACAACATTGATGAATCATGTCACCAGGCTTATGACTACTACTGTGCCCCGAACAAGTTCTTCATTCACGATGAAGACATTTGTCCGGAAGTCTACAGTGTTCTTCAGTAAATTCCAGCGTTACAAATGTGCTGGTCATTGAGAGAGACTCAATAAATCGCATACGTCAAATAAGCGACATTCTTCGTTGTCTTAGCATTTCTATCTCACAGGTATTGCACGGGGTTGTCACATAATTTGCTTTTTCTTACAATAGGAGGTTCACCTACGGTACGAGATCACGTATATCATGTGCAGTGCAGGCGGTCTTGGCTTTGCTAAAACGAATGACTCTTAAGCCATCATCCCTCAGCATCCCCCACTTCCAACTTTGTGTAATGTGAAAAGTTACGACTACAGCGGCGAAATGTTCCACCCTATCGTCATATCAAGTTTGTTATCGTCGTTAGACATCTTTGTCTCCTGCACTAGAATGAAAGTAAAATAATACAATGAAAGGTATAGAGGATCAGAGTAGCGGGTGCCCCAAGCGTCGTATCCCTTGCGTATAAGGTTAAGGTTCATGGTAAGAAAAGGAGAAAGTACCCGAGCACGTGAAACTCAGAAAGGAAGTGTGTGACAGAAGGTGTACACGCTCGATGGAAACGCATGTATTCCAGACTTAGATATCGCAGCATAAACAACTGATTTGGCAATACTCTTTTTTACCGTTTTAAAATGAGAATTACGGGCAGTGGCATTGAAATTGATAGCTTTCCATAGCTCCAACAAAGACCGGGTTTTGAGAGCAAGATTATATATAAATATTGCGATTCGCCATTTGGCGGATACTCATCAGAAAACCTCAATTTCGGTGCCTAGTTTGGAATGTCAGCTTTCAGAATCGAACAGGAATCAGCAGACCAAGACACCACAAAAATGTCATCAACATGCCTGCAAGCTACCAGTGAATGATTTCGAACTTCATGGCCAAATCTACACTCTTCGAGCTGAACTTCACTGCATAACATGGCGATGACTAATCGCCATTTCGAATGATATCGTTCACAGTAATATACTGGGCCTGGGACTGTTGAGGTAATTTGATACCTAATTAATTAGCCCCCCAAGAAGAAACGAAAAGAGGGGAAAAAGAACGAGAATACTACTAATGACGTCGCTTGACGTCATAAGTCACGTAACGTCATAGCCCTGTAACGTAACAGCCGTCCGTAGTCATCCACAGCACGACTGCAATGGACATCCTGCAGAAACATCATAATTCTCGTGAAGGTAGCTGAAGAAAAACGCAATATAGACGTGATCTATTCACCGGTAGCAATCCTTCTTCTGCCTTCACCTGTCTGGCCTAAGCCTCCCAAGCCAACCCTGAGCCTCAGCTACGTTTGAGCAACTTCAAACTTCGTCTTCCCAGCGAATGTGACAGCCGTGAGGAAGTTTAGCATTGTTCGATACGTGTCCACGTTTGGCGCTAATATCAGCAAGACATCCCCTACCCAAAAAGATTAAATGCAAGTTTTCACTGTTGTACAGGTAAAACAGTGTCCGGAGTGATGGCGGCCTTTCCGTTCTGTGTGAACCATCTTGTTTTTGTCATTCTCAAAAGGGTTGTTCCGCTCCACATCTTCTCAATGTCCCTATCCGTGAGATGACGAAATCGGGACGCTCATGGTCTTCGCCGTGTTATGCGGCGAAATTGTTTTAGGAGTGTAGCACCAGTGCGTAGCCATGTATTGCTCGTCTTTCGAGCATGAATCTCTATCACAGTTAATCCCAAACATATTTTTAGTAAATGTGCTACTGCTCAGGCTATGCGCCATCAATATTACGTGTCACGAAGCCCACCTTTGCATGGAGGTGTATCTATGGTGCAGAGTCGGCCACCGGACGCTTGGAGACGGTATGTCCGGTGGCAACCAGTCTCATGCATAAGGCTGCATCCCTTCTGAAAGTGGTTTTCTCCAACACGAAACATTATACGTCACGTGTCTCGCTCATGTCATTCATCGAGTCTGTGAAGAACTTAGAAAGGCTTTCAATGGTGTGAATGAGATGCTTGCAGCTGGAAAGGCAGTGCTCTTAAAAGCACCATCACGTGTCTGCCTCTTTAAGGAAAAGCTTCGTGGTGTTCCTCCGTCACTACACTGTAAAAACAGAACTTCACCGCATAACACGGCGATGACCAATCGCTATTCCGAATGATACCTTTCAACGACGCCACTTGCTGAAAACG
>JARGYV010111340.1:1363-15976 GCA_029532675.1 Ornithodoros moubata | reverse complement strand
CCCATTGCCAGTGTGGGTGTGTAGGATGTGATGAGTGAACACAGCAAGCGCACAGAGCATGCAGAAGGTGAGTGCGAGGGTTGGAAAGACGCCAGAACTATAAAATATCCAAGAGCTCCGTCGACCGCAGAAAGGTGAGTACCGCGCGGACGGCTGCTCTATTCGAGGCTGGGTCATCTCGAGGGGTGAAATAAACAAATAGAGGAGCTACCTCATCAAAATCCAATGCGTGCGCTCAATAATCTTATCCCTCAGTACTATCACAATTTTCGCCACATTATCACTGACAGCTATTCTAGACTGACAGCTGACAGATAAGTTGACGCCAGCACATCTAAGAGAGAGAGAGATAGCGGAGAGGGTGGACAACAACAGTACACGCTCGTAACTATGCAACTACAAGATGACAGGGCTGCCCGCAGAGAGGATGGATGTCTCACCGAGAGGCCTCAATTCGTCAACCAGTTTCATCGTAATCTCGTGGCACGCCACATCATCTTCATTACAGCCTGCTGTTGACAAATCTGCTCTTAGTGGCACGGTCGCTCGTAGCCGAATGAGTACCGAAATTCCCTTATTACATGTATAATTAGCACTGAACTGCTTCGACTGCACTGCATGGAACGATAATTATGTAGAAAAAAAGATACTTTATACCGCGCACACACTACCAAAATAATCAAATCAACGAAGCAGACATAAGCATAAAGCAGACTTTCTTTTTCCAAATGTTAGAGCGTTGAAGTCAGTGGGGAGAAGATATGAAAGTGTCTTTGAGACTCTGAGATTTTATTCACGCACGCCACTCCCCCAGGGGTTTGAAAAAAGAAATCCTCGCTTTCGCAACAAATCCTCTGATAACAGCCTCGCTAAGAACGACCTGCCGTACTGTATTAAATAAAAGTGATTTTTATTCCACCGTTGAGATTCAGCGACTGTGCCAACCTCTGGGGACTCGTGTTTTTCTTTTCGAGCCAAGGAAGCGGCGCTTATCTTTATGAGGATTACAGCCAGACACTGGACTTAGGGGGAATCCTTCGGGGGAACTTACTTCCGCCCTCGCTTTGAAGCAGAAATATTCGCGCACGAAGTGTTCAACCGCGTGTAAAAAAAAAAAAAAAAATACAAAGCAAGGAAGCATAAAACTCGCTGTGCTTCCCAGGACAACAACAGTGACATTCGGGCTTGGGCTCGTTTCTTCATCTTAGCGTTGCAGTGAACCTCCTAAACTCCTCCGCTTTACTGGGGCTTCCTCTTTACTACTACCTGAACAATACTTCTTTACTAATTGATTTCGATCCTATGTAACTGATACAACTATAAATTAAGTTATAGGCGATTAACTTGTCCTGCAGTTGTACTTTAGCTCAGTTAAGCGATAAAGAACACCAAACAGTCCGATGTTACTTCCTCGAAACACAGAGCACATTCATGCTCAATTATCTTCTGTTTCAACGGAAGCGATATATCTTCAAGTTTTCCCGCGTAGCCGCATGACAGCTTTATTAAGTACCACGTGAAACATTTAGAAACTCTTCCAGAAGAAATATGAACAAAATATGGGCGACTCAACTAGCAGCGCGCGCGCATGACAGAATGTGCACCTTTACCTCATCAAATGTCAGATGCACACTACACGGCAGTCATTCTCGACTGGCGAACAGACGGTGGTTCTCTCCAATTTCATGACTGGTGCCTACGCATTAGAAATGCTCCTCAGTGTTTTCTCATCTCTACCCAGGCGTACGGACAAAAAGCAAAGCTAAGGAATACTATTAGGTGTTCCATTATAAAATTTTCTGAGGGCCTTGATGCATGGTTTCAGTTTTCCTCCACGTGTTTGTCAGCGTCTATGCAATTCACCTAATTTTTTCTCCTGTGTGGTCGTCGAAGTAGGAGAAGTAACCCCGACAATGGAGATCTCCTGTATTGCTGTTGTAATCCTTGAAGTCACGTAACGCCTTGAAACGAGTAACACAGAGGACCCATAATAATAATATTCGTTAGTTTGAGTAATTTCACAATCGCTTCTTAGAAGAATAGCCGTTAGACGAGCGTACCTTATTCTTTCCTTAAGACAGAGGACGACCTTCTGCGTCGCGTCTTACTGACGACGCTTAGGCACTCGCATATGACATGCATTATGACATTCTAGTAGTAGTAGTTCTACTAGTACCTTTGCATGAGGTCCAAATCAAGTGAAATGGAAAGACTTTTGCGCAGCGTATCACCCTGTCGCCTATTACTCACACTCGTATACAAGGTCTTTGCAAAGACCTTTTTGGTCCATCCTGTTTTCTTAAAAAATAACTATCAAATAAAATAAATAAATACAGTACAAACTTAACCTTTTTGTTATTAGGGGGGAGGATAAAAGGCACGCGAGACACAAATAGAAAAATACAACGCAAAAGTACGAGTTTGTTCGCATTTTACAGAATTGCTTTCTGGTTTCAATAAACAACATTTTGTATAACAATAAAACATCGTCCAAAGAAATAGGTTTATTTTGCGCTACCCGGACAACGAGTTACAACGGAGCAAGTTTATTTCAGCATTCGCTATACGAAGGAAACCTTGTCTCTGTTTCGAACTCAATTTAAGAACGTCCGTAGGCGTCAACCGTATCATACTCCCCGTGTAATATAGTTCCCCCAAACATTTATGCACGTACGAACGATGTATACTTGCAGCGTGCGCATTATTTCAAGAGGACTCGTTTTATTTTTTCCCCTTTCATTTTCTTTTTTTTACATATATTTTATGCGTCGAATTGCATAATATGGACCTTACAAAAGGACGGCTTTCCAGTCACTATTTTTTTCTAGGCTAGATACACTAACGATGACAATGGAATGGGTAATATATTCGCTTATCGGAAATGATTGACGATTATCTCATCCTGCAGTCTCTCAGAACCGTAGGAAGAGCCCATTTTCTGTTTTTTATCTTTTTCGTATGAGACATAAATGCCGAAAAAAGAAAAGAAGGAAGAAGATGTTTCTCTACCCAATGTGCGGGAAACAAAAATGTGGGTAACTTTGCATAGAAAATAGATTAGCAGCCTAACAGATTACATTCTACAATGTTCTTTCTTTCCTTTTTTTCCGTTCAGCTTTTGAAAGCTCTTGTTCCCACAACTTTCGTCAAAGAACTGAAAGCGAGCACTATGTAACATTTTGTAGGTGACGGCACATGTGAAAGCGACAACGTTTCAGCCCAAGAGGCCACCACCGTCGCCGTACTTTCCGAAGCCTTCCATAGGGGCTAGGCGAGAGAAGATTGTGCGCCTTGGCGAGTGTCATTTGCACATGACAACATTCACAGTTTCTCGGCGTAGATGTGCTCTATGAAGTCACCCGCCTACGAAGAAAAGGAATGCGCCTGAACACATGTTGACCTACGCAAATTAATTTTCGTTTCAAGGGGAACGTATAAACAGAAATTATTCTTTTATTGTTTTTATGGATTGTCGTCGTCGTGTGCGTTGAAGGTAGGCAGCTTTGTGAACATATGACGGGGCCCTAAAAAGCATCGTGCCATACAATTTTCACAGTGGGAACACGGTTGAAAACAACACATTGATTCAGATCGAGTCACTTAGTTTCTTTATGTGTACATTCCAGATATTGCCGTGAACATGATTGGTTTCCTCCTTGCAACAGCATCTCGCCGCCGTCATTTCATTAAGTGGTTTCTGCATGCACTAGAAGTAGCTCCAAAAAGTTCCCCACCTTGCAATTCTCCCAAACATTTTTTTTTTTTTTACAACGGCAACCTTGCCACTGCCATTACTTGAGTTGCAGAAGTCTACATGCTCATGAATTCTCCTACATCAACAATAAAATGGAAGCAAAAGGTAAGCACTAGCATTAGAATATTTTATTGATGTATTTTTTTTCCTTTCACTTCACAGACTAGTGACACCGCAGAGATGAAGCACCTACGGCTTGCCGTGCTCTTTGTGGACTCGCATCTCTCCGAGCATGCGTCTACTTTCTACCATTATCGTGTTCTATTCGTTTACAGTTGTCCCTTATTGCAGACTTTGTTTTTAAATGTTCAGTGGTTCGTGATCGGCGTCATAAGTTGTAATGGAGAATCCAGGCACCCAAGGGGTTGCCCTCTGTTCGTAATTCAGGGAAAGTACTAAAGGTAACCCTTACTATCAACTCAACCCAAAATCGATAGTACCATTGCCCAGCAACCGCCTCCTTCCTTTTCATAATGGAAAGAGGGCGCGCTCGACACAAAACAACACAATAGATCGTTGGAATAAAAACACAAGTGACATGCTCTCTTAGAAAGACATCAGGTACCCTGGGGCGGACACGGAACGACGGCTCCTCTCCGATCTGCCTTCCGGCCAATTTTAATTAGCAACCAGCATTTCACTCTGATTAGCAACACAGACGCCCAAAATGTCGCGGTTAACGCGGAAGGAAGTTTTTCGAAAGAAGAAAACAACTGCATATATTTCGTCTAGCAGTTGCTGTTAGCGTTTTCTACCTACCGCTTTGTCTGGTCATACGGAATGCTAGCCATTCAACAGCACAGCACAGCTTATCCCAGTCAGTTTTGTTTACCCTTTAATGCTTGTCTCGGGGGATTTCTAGAAAGAATGGTTTTGTGTCTGAAAACTTCGTATTAAGTTTCCTATTTCGATGAATTCCACACTCTAAGAGCGATTCATGATCTTTCGTATCCCTCGAAATGAAAAATAAAATAAAAAAGAAGCTGAAGAAAGGTTCATCACTACCAGCCGTAACCATATGATCCCTGGGCTGAAGGAACAATATCCAAAATCGTCAGGGGCATGAAACATTGTTCGAATCGTCCATTGTCGACGGCGCTGCTCTAGTGGAAGCAACAAAATAAAATGTACTAAATGTAACCAATGAGATCCAGCCATCCCATTCCGGAAACACTTGCAAAAGCAGCGACCATAGAAGGAGGAGAAGGAAATAGGATTCGAAGCAGAAGGATAACACGATACAACACTTTGCTACGCAAAGTTGTCGAACAGAGCAGTAGAATGCATGAGTAATCGATAACCCCCGCGAAGACAAGCTCGGCGCCCCACTGGCGACACAGACGATTATTTATGCCACTCTTCTTATTCAATCATGGGTTCAGGAGCAGCAAGTGCTGAGAGATTCTATTGCGTGCACGAAGTTGGCTGTGAAATGGGACCAAGTATAATCGCACGAATGGCTTCCCTGTCTCTGGCTCGTTGCTCGCGTGAAGGTGGCGCTTCTTTTCCTTTTCTTAAAGGACGAGGCATTTAGGAAGAAAACGGGATGAAACAGACACACATGGTACTTGATAAAACAGTAGAACGTCGTCCTCAATGTGAAAATTAAATTCTCTAGGTTATAATATTAATTATGTGGCGCTGCGACAGACAACTATCATTTTGAGCACCAGTATAGCGGTCTCATAGAAGAGATAAAATTTGAAGTTTGAGAATTCATTATCAGCAAGGGGGCAGCCATCTAGGCTAGCATATCCCAACGTAATTTGACGCTTCTACCAAGATAGAAAGAAGCCTCAAAGTTTCCAGGCTGGCCAGACCACAGAAGTGCCTTTTATGCGTTTCGAAGCTGCTCTTGTCGGCCAACTGAGCTGCAGAGCGTGCTTCTCTGCGTTACCAGTAACGTTGGGAGAAAGCCGACTGCAAGGCGCACTCTTCGAGACTGGTGGTAGTGGTAGCGATACCGCTTGCCGTAGTCGGCCTCGCGGAGGACGGGCCACGTCACGACTAATGCCGGAGAAAGACATGCGTCCTCGGACGACCTAAAAGTGAACTAAATATTTTATTCTCATCGCTATATTTTCGCGATACCAGTGGATTCGCCAAATCGGCAAAGGTAAATGCATCCTGAGCTGCCTGAATACTTTCCATCAGACATATAGTCCCACTGAAGAATACTGAAAGTGTATATCACTCCACTCTCTGGGTGCAAACAGGTTTCGACGTCGCGATATTAGTGAAGCGCTACTGCCAATGCGGTGAAGATAACGAATCAACTGACGATACTCGTGCAAGAATACCCTGCTATCATTTGACACTAGCAGTTTCATTGGCAACTAGACGGACATCGGAAACAGTTACAACGCGACAACACAACCGAAAGACCCTAGAAATCAGAGCCGTTTCTCTCGGGTCGAAAAACAACAGGAAACTGGAAAAGCAAGATACAGAAATTTCCCAACACGGAAGACACGACACGACTAAACGTCGGCCACGCTTTACTAAAAAACAAGCAGCAAACACTAGTACGAACCTCGCCCTCTTGACAAGTATCGAAAGAAATACAGATTAATTTCCCCTTTTCTTACTAAAAACTCTCTGATAGTCGACGGCTTTTCTTTCCACTTGTGAACAGTAACGCCATCCACAGTAAATGCTTAAGACGAGCCAAATACATTCTCAGAGCATCTCTTAAAAGCAAAAAAAGAAGGAAAGTAATAACAACTGTACTAAATATAAAAAAAGAGTACAAGTGCCGTTTCTCTGAAGAAAACGGATTGTTCATTGAGAAATGTCTCTCCGGCTTTAAGAGATTAAACGGTACAATGAAAGAAGGGACAAGAAAAAGACGAAAGACCCAGAGTGGACAGAAGCGGAAACAGACTTTCAAACTTTTTGCTTTTCTTCGAACTTCGTATCCGTCCCAATGAAGAAAACAAAACAAATCGGAACTTCGTGGGCGCAGGTATTGCCCATTAATTTTTAGGGACCGCAGTCTTAGCAGTATGGCCGGAAATCCGTTTAATGGACTTCCTCCTGGAGAACGATGACGAGAAAGATTCAGGTACCTCCTGATAAATAAGAAACTTTTGAGTCTTTTCCGTGCGCTTCTGCAATGGGGTTTATTATAGGAGGAGAGGAGGGCGTCTTCGACCCTGCTTCTCTCTTACACCTTTTTGCTGTCCTTTTTCTTTCTTAGTTTTGCCCGTCTCTCTTATTTAACTATCTGGGAGTTTTTTTGTTTTGTTTTTTTTTGTACGCTACAGACTGGAACAGTGAAATCTACACCGTAGACACTGTACCAGATACTGCAACGACAAAAATTACATTAATCCTTGTATCGGGCACTTTGCACCATGGCACAAACTTCGACAGGAGTTTTCCGTAACGCACATCGACAAGAAACGTTACCAAACTGAGTCAGGCGTACATCGCTGCAGCGTTATTTAAAAAAAAAATATTAAAAACTTTGCTACAACATTTTGTTACGACTGGAGACAGAGAGAAGAGGACGACGAGAAAACTCCATCATCACATGTCGACATGACAGCGCTCGCGTGCACACTCGATCGCGATGAACACGGCCAATGTTTGCGTTGAGGCAGACCAGAAGCAGCAGGCACACTCACTATCATCTTCAGTGCACGGCTTCTACACCCGGCTTATGAAAGCGGAAACCTCGTCTTCCAATAGAATCTGACTTCCCAATCTGCCTCTCTTTATGTATGATTGAGTGTACCTTTCTCGTTGGACATGTTTGTGCAGCACACACTGTACCGACTAAAAGTGCGCGTTCATGTCCTTGGGTTCCCCTCTGCAGTTATCTGGCACATTTTCATAATCATCTTCAGTTAACCTGATTAAGTGCAGTCGCTTGCATGACAGTCCCGCAATTAAACTACTTTTACCAGAAATTTCAAGCCTGCACAATATTCTTTTCTTTTTTCGCGAACAGCTTATGATTTAGGGACGCTCAAACTAGAGCGAGCAGGCGAGGTACAGGTGCTGAGCATCGCGTGGTGTACGAATTTTGATGTATGACCTCCATACACACATGATCGCGTGGGCTTGCACCTGAGGCCAGCGTCTATACCAGCTATACACCTTCTCAACAATATATGCTCTTTCTTTCCTAGCCTGTGAATACAGCCATCAAAATCTATCGACTGACAGAATCGCAGGGAGGCGGCCAGCTTCTGGCCTTTGTGTGTGCAGCCGCACGCGCTCGGCATAACATCAAGGGCGTGATGGAACGCTTTTTGTTTTGCATTAGAATCCTCGTCCGTCTTTCCCAAGCGCAATGAATAAAAGAGGAAATCAAGAGAGAAAAACCACGAGTCCGTGAGGTGGCATGACACATAAATCACGGTTTCCTCGAGTACGAACATGAGCGAGGGCGGCGAAAGTCACGGATACATACAATTCAGAAAGAAAAAAGAAACACAAAAACGAATAAAAAGTGGGCACTGCGCATTTGGACGGAACCTTGTTAGAGCCTTTTACTGCCGCGCAAAGAGCTTTGTAACGATTTCAAGTAACATCTTCATTTTTTTTCACTCGTTTGATTATGACTAGTACGTGCTTTGTAGATTAATGTTGTCGAGCCAATTCATACGGCGAACTTCAATTCATAATTGCCGCCTTCAAAACAACAACATTGGGCGACTTTTACAACAAAAGTGGCCTGACTGTCTCAGCCCCGATAACTTTTACAATGTTCTGTTTGTGGTTTTGAGCGAAAGTCTTCCTTTATGTGCAGCAATATAGACCGCAAGAGAAATGGGACCAGCTCAAGTTCATCCCGAGGAAGTCTAAATCTTAATTTCTTGCTTATTTACATTGGGCTTTATTTCAAGAATCGTTCGAGAAGAGGTCCTTAATATACTCAACCAAACGTCCATGGACGATTGTTTCCTCGTTCGCCAAAGAACGCGTCCTGAACACCGAAGGATGTACCCTCCAGTAAGAATTGTTTTCAAAATTCCCCATAGACGCAGTAGAGGAACAGAGCCCGAGCTCTACCGCTTGCCCTTGTTAAGTTTCTCCCGCACAAGAGGACATCCCAGTCCCCAAGTGCCGCGTTTTTTCTTTCGATCAATCCGTATTCTACGTGGAAGCAGTTGGAAGTAGGATCGAACTCAGCTATCGAATCGATTCCCACGAGGACACGCACGAAACGCGTACATTTGCGTCTACACTTGCACAACGCATCGAAACTGCATCAAATGCAAGGTCACAAGCAGTGCAGCAGCGTAGTCCTGCGCAAGGGTGTAGCTCGACACGGACACATTATGCATTCAACTTCAAACTCGATAAACAGTATGAAAAGTGACGGCCACAAGACAGCTTGCGGATCGACCTGCAAACAGATCGAAGCATAGCAGATGATGAAACAGGCATGCATAAATAAATCCCATTCACTGGTGTAAGCTTCACTGTCTTTCTGCTTAACCTAATATTGAAGACAGAACAAAAAAGTGTCTCGAGCGAATATCATTTTCGAACAGCCGAAAATGATACCAATAAGCCACAGCGTGGACGAACCTCTGAGGCTTTTGTTTTCTTCGGAAGGGCCCCCGACGACAACGAGCCGAAGCGGCAGGTCATTACCGAAACAGCTATTACGATATTTAGGTGCGCTTAGAACGCGAGAATTTGCATAAAAATCCTCGTGCCTCTTTGTTTAAGCGAAAAAGGGATAGAACAAAACTGAGGTCAGAAAAAAAAAAAGAAAAGAAAAGGAAAGATAGGTAGGCCGTTTAGCTTTCACCATTACCCTAAGCGCAAAATTATACTTCACAGTCTCTTTTGCGCATGCGCACGCAAGAGACATGCAGTATAGCGACACTGTTCTGCACCAACCTTCCTCCACGTGCAAAATTCGAGGCAACAAACTGCACGACGGCGCATAGAGATACCCTGGTACCGGGAAAACATGCAGTATTCAACAGAATGTTTCTTTTATTCGCCCCACACGAATATCGGCGTAATTTTCCTTCATTCGTGCTTTCCTACATTATGCTTTGCTCGAATGAATAAGGTTGCCAGGACTGACTTCCGGGAACGCAGTTCTGATGCGCCTTAGACGTATAGTGTTCTAGGTTCCTTCTTCAACCTTACCATTTTTGTGCTCTGTTTCAAATGAAAAAAAGAAGAAAAAACATGACGACAGTTGACAGCCACTGTAGAAAGCAATGACGCCCGACTCATGCCGCCTGCTGCAAAAACGCAGAAAAGCCAGGCTTTGACTCCGCATACTCCATCAACGCCTCCACCACGAAGTGGCGCCACACGTCACGTCCTCCCATTTGTTTTTTCTCTTCTGTTTCAGAGCAGATCCATAAGAGATACAACATGTTGACGCCCTCTGCACTGCAAATGTTGTTTCATCTTTTATGTTTTTTTCCCGCTTCTTTTTAATGTCTATCTTTTCGTATCCTTGTCTCGGTACTGGTCAGTCGTTTGTCACAATTATTCTGCAGTTACTGCTGAGTACGAACGCCTGTCTTCTGTAAGAAAACTCTATCTCTTTGCCCCTCTTGAAGCCTGGAGCTTTTCCAGATGAAATGCCATCCTAGAGATTTGCTTTCAAAGCGGCGTATCGGCCCTTAATTCTTATTGGTCATTTCATCTATTAGAAAGTAAGAGGGAGAGAAGGAATGTGTCCCTGCTACTCCAATAGGAACCGATGTGGTCTGTGTCGCTGCCTGCATGTTGCTTTTGAACTTTATATGTATAGCTTCTGGACCAGCGCACGAGTACAACATAAGCTGGCAAAAATAGCTGGCAGAGCGAGAAATTAACTCCATTGTAACATGATCTAATCGCTCTGGTCGCTTGTACCAAACCAATTTTACTTCTTGTCATTGAAGTAAAACATACATCGTGTACACACACAGCACGAATTCCTAACCACGCTGCCCGCTACAATTCCCAAGCGGCACAATTTAGTGAAAGTCGGGTGCAATAGGGGTGGTCGTCAGGTGTCTTATCTTTTTGTCTTATCTTTTTGTCTTTCTGGCGTGCCGCAAACTTCAAAAGCAACCTTGGTCCATCCGTCCACACCTATTGCACCCGAGTTTCAGTACATTGTGCCGCTTGGGAATGCACCGCGTTATCAATACCCGCTGAGGAGTTCAAAAATACATTTCCACAGTGACGCGCCCTATCGTACGACTGTCCTATTTCTGTTATATTCCCTGTATCTCAGTGCGTGTGACCCTATGAACAAACGCCTTCCAAATGTGCCCTTTCTATGTGACATATGCGAAAGTGTCGAGGTGCTTAGCTACACTGAAGGCTAAGCTCTGAGAGGTAAACGTAGGCGGTTGTGCCCTGTGTACGGTACAAGAGTTGGACTCAAATACAATGCGAGCCAACGCTCCACAGTTTTGCCAATACGAGAGAAAAAAGAAACTTTGCATTTCTCAGCGCGAGAGATAGTAACTGCCAGACGCGAGCCAAGTAACTGCAGAAAGCCCTGAGAGAAACGACGCGTGCTCAGGCGTATACTCCACGAGTTGTTCCAGCTACATCACACCTTGCCTTTCCGCGACTTGTTCACTTTCAGAATGTCTACTGCTATTAAAAGGTAAATATGCGCCTATGTTTTCATCCTGATGAGCTTTTATCGGTTGCGTCAAGTTCACGTCAATTTTACCTCAGCTGCTGGAACGGAAGTACAACAGGATGTGTCAGGCTAATAAAGTTTTCCAAATGAAAGCTCAGTTAGCCTGGAATACTTCCGTCCTGCTTCAATGCTTCCTCCTTGTACCGAGCGAGATAGCGCGTATCAAGGCAACCGTAACTGACGCGTGACACGGAAGTTTCCTGGTTCAAGCTTGCAAGCATGTACTGAAATGATGGCTTCGAGCCGACATTGACGTTCTCGCGGTTCACTGCAACCTCGGCTAGCGTTGGCTACAGGACAGGCTTTGCTTAAATTTGCTCGTATTCTTGAGAAAAAAGATGCCGAAAAGCCAACAGAACAAATTCGTTCCAGAAAGTTCCTAAGCCCAAGTCGTTCCGAACTTTCTGTTCTGCCACATTGCTTTTGGCTGCGCGGCGAAGTCTCCTGTGTCGAAGTATACTCAGTGTTCCGTGAAACGTATTCTTGCGAACAAAAGTCCACGAGCAGGTACAGCATCTGGGCATCTGGGGGCGTCGTAACTTACATCCCAAAGTTTACATCGCCACCCCACTCACTCACACACGCACGCGTTTAGAACACAACGAACCTGGAATGGGAGCAATCCAGGGTTCTTGCTAAGAAATTCATAGATTTGTGTGTACACATATGGCTGACACAGTCGCTCAAGTTATTACGGGACGTCTTTGCGATTTGTCGTTAGAAAGACAGGAAACACGTGCTATAGTGACCGTAATATGAAGTTCATGAAACTCCGTTGAAGTGCACAGTTTTCCCAACAATGCACTTGAATGCTTACAGCTATCATCCGTAACTCTTGTCGAAAGATATCCCAACACTGTGATCTACCTCGAAGATACATCAGTCCCAAGAAGAAATTGTTTCTAGCGAGCCCCATTATTAGTGCGTAGTAGGTCTACACTAACCGAGAAATAATTGGTCGGTATACCTTGTGAGCTGTATAGAACGCTTTCACACAGTTACACGCAGTTCCTCGATTTCTGGCAGTTATGACCGTTATCAGTATCCCTGTGGGTATTGATTTCAGAGAACCGACTTGATGGCTGGGAAACCTTTATCTTCGTCTGCTGTTTTCAATCCCCACTTCATCCAAACTATCAGACAACGGTGATGCCGCGTCTGCGAACATTCCCTGCGAACGCGCACCAGTATTCCCGCTGATTGCGATTTCCGTACTATCACTTTTATGTATTAAGCATACATATTAATTTTCCTTTCGTGGCTTTGAGGTCATGCCTACCACAAGAACCGTTCGACCATTCGACCAACTGTTCGCATTACACTAGCAGTCCGTTTTATCAAAGCAATAGCATGAACACACCAGCAACTAGGAACAAAGAAAGATGAGGGCGGGGATACGGCATAAACCGCTTACAGCATGGCCACTTTTTAACATGCGTGACGCATGCTCGAGGCAATCGGTCAGAAACGGCGCCTCTCAGCTCCCTTTCTTAATCCCATGTTCATCGAGATCACCCATTTCAATTTAACAGGGGTCGCACGTATAAGCGTCCATAGAACTAATTAACAGAGAGGCAGAACCTCCTCAGTAAATGAAGGTGGTTTTAATAGCACTTCTCGAAACCGATTATCGGTGCAACGTGGCCTCATACCCTGATTGATCGGGACAGGCTGTTGGTGTCAGCCAACGTCCTGCCGTTTCTTCAGACAACTTCCGGGGTGCGCCAAGTGAATGATTGTCTGACAAATTTAGCCCAAGCTGGGTCCGCAGGACCCAGTTGAACGAAGCAAAGCAGCAGAGAGAAGAAGAAGAAGAAGAAGAATTTATCTTTGAGCCGCCGGTTCGACCACTAAAATACTCAGTACCTTCATAACAATCTTCGTCTCGCCATCAGAAGCGGAAATCTTCTGAAGTTTGTGAAGTAATTTATTGATGTCTGCCATTTTACCTCTTTGTTTTCATCTGCCGTGTGAGTTACGCTTTTTCATGCTTTGGTGTGTGCACTTTTTAATAAAGTAAATTTTGATTGTTTTTTTTGTTGTTTTTTTTACAGTTCACTGTTAAGCACGACGTATGCGACACCAGGATAGGCAAATATGCTTCACGGACTCAAATATGTGACAGGGCATTGCATATGATGATACAGACATTTATTTTCGCTTTTTATTAATTATTTAGAACTTCGTGAGCATTGGCGGACTCGCGGCCGACCCCATGACGATTTTCCGGGAATTTTTTTTTCGATTGCCTGTAGCGTTCATGAAACAAATACTCCAAAAAAAACGGAACAACCCTTTGAAGCTGTTCGTGACATACGATAAAAATTTATCGTACGACAAATGCTTGTGAGGCCTTCAATTCGCAAAAGCCTGAATCTCCATTTTTTTATAGATTTCGTTTTCTGTATTTTATTTTATTTCCCAAACACACTACATTATGTAACAGTGGAGGTCATCTCTCTCCCACCTTTTTCAGAAGCACAATCCCGGTACCAAATGAAATCCCTCCACCGTCACCAAACGATAAGAAATTTCCAGCAGAGGGTATTTGACAGGCAAGAGTTTGATGATGACAAGCCCTCCTCAAGGATCAGGAAAAAACGAGGTGGCGTACAGATGAAACGAATAGTGAGAAACAGAGTGAGAGCTGGACACCCTCAAGGATCAATTGTCAGACACAAGAGTTAGGATTAACTTCGAGGCATTTCTGTACAGAACTGGAAGATGTGTGATAAGTGCGAAGGGGGAAAGAGTTTACTTTCGGTGGACGCTAGATTTCTCTCGTTCCTAAAAGTAACGGCATTCTGCGTTTCCTGTAAACGCTCTTTAAGGCTTGATGAGGAAAAAGGTGGACTTCTGTTTTCCGATTTAAACGCATGTATCGCTTTTGAGGATTTCGAATCGGCCAGTTGACCAGGTACAGTGGTGCAGACGCTCCCAATGAGAAAACACACCTCGTATGCAAGTGAACTGCACAGAACAATGGGCATGACAGCGGAGATACTACTACTCGCACTACTTGTATCTTTTCAAAAAGGTTTCCTTGGTTTATGTACATATAAACGATGACCTCCTGCCCTTCGACCACCTCAATGAGTTTCCAAAATGTTGAACCTGTCAAACTGCAGACTTGCTGGAGTAGCATAGGTTCAGACATACACTCATAAACCTAATAATCCTTAAAGTGCCTACTGCAAGAGTACCTCTGCACCTCTTTCCCTACACGTCA
>JARGYV010111339.1:0-52030 GCA_029532675.1 Ornithodoros moubata | reverse complement strand
GGCTGTCGGGGCAGTTGGCGTTTTGCTGGCGAATATTCGGCCAGAATGGAGCTCCAGAATAATGGTGTACAGATAACACGTACAGGGAAGGTCGCGCACCTCTACCAAAATGTAAGACGGGGGTAGACGGACAGACAGGTATTCTGTGAAAGGCTCACAATGTATATCTTCAGACCCTCGTGAGAAAGGCGAAAGTACCAGATAAGAGCATGATATGGGACACACTATTTATGACATTACATAAAATTAGGTTAGAATAGCTCCGTTTACAAATACCAGAGCTGTATATCAGTTCTAGTTTTCTTCACGTTTTACTTTCACGTCAACCTTGCGCCACTGAGGCACAGATGAGCTCCTTTCCGTCATATTCGCGCATGCGCGAAACTGTGGAAGGTGCTAGGCGTTGTCGTGGGCATGGCTCACTGACTTGGAGAGTTATCGCATTCCTTTCTGATTGTTTCTCATCCTCAGTTCAGTATGAGAGTGCGAAATGCTTATGGACACATTCTCGTCGACGGAACCCATTAGAGCGGCGTACGCTTTGGCTGCATTCTATGAGGAGACATTTGAGCGGAGCTGTCACCAAGAGCGCCTTAATGAGGCTGAGGGAGACGTCATTCATGTTCGTGTACAGCCACCAAAGGAGGTGAAGTGCCGTGTCTAGCACTTTAAGTTGGCGTTGTGAGCTTTTCTGAGTGCTGATTGTCCCTGGTATCATGGCGTTGTTAAGCTTCGGCAATCCATGAAGCCTTTGCCTTGAGTGCTTTATCGCATGGGTGTCTTCAGTTTCCACTTCGTCCGGCAGTGCGCAGCTGCTGGCGAGAGCGCCGACGAGCGTTGCAGGTGACGCTAAGCTCTTTAGGACGGAGTGTCTTCATTATTTATTTATTTACTTATTTTAGTACTCGCTTTCCTCCTGTTTTCGTGGATTCATGCATAGTCTTGCTTCGGCGCAATGGCCTCTGTGGCTCGGTTGGTAGCGTGTTCGCCTTCCAACCCTAACTTGCGGGTTCGATCCCGACCGAGGATGCCAACAATTCGCAGGTAGGGTACGAGTTGCTCAGGCACGTCATCTTCCGCGAGGGATGGAAAACAGAGGGTGTCGTGTGTCGAGATTTGGGCGCATCTTTAAAAGACCCTCAGAATTTCTTCACCGAGCGACCAGTGTGACGTCGCACATCATCACAGTTATATCGCGACGTAAGCTGGCATTTTTGTGAGCCTAGATACCATCTGCTAGTCTAAGTCACCAGTTATTCACCCCGTGCTACCTTCATGTCAAGTCACGCTTTTATTGCCACTCCGTGCCACCGTTGCTCACACAATCACCAGAAAATCTATCTAATCACGTGCGCAGTCGACCTTCTACCGTTTCTCACTTTCACGTTTGCGCTATTTTATCCGAGATCTTTTCTACAAACTATCTCTGTCTGCGCGAATCGGATCACTTGGCTTCCTTTGGAAGTGCTGTTTGCTTAAGCAAGCAGTCCGCTACATGACATCATTTGCGTTCCTTGATTGAGTCTCTCCGCCTTGGAGACACAAGAAGGAACCGCTTCAAGCCGGTTCCTTTTCTGAAGAGCTTTATTGTCGCTGCTACTCTCTTCAAAGAATCCTTCCCATGTCACCTTTTCTTCTTCTCACGAAAAGAAAAGAAGCTGCTGCTCCAGGGCGTCAAAATTAAAACTCCCGCTTCTTCCTCGGAAGAGCAGGTATCGATCAGTTCCCTTCTACCTGCTCTTGAGCGACATCTCCGTGATCTGTAACAAAGACAGGTTCTGAGAGAAAGAGAAGCGTGAGTGCAGGTGCGTTACATCGGCTGGATGCTAGGTTTTGATTTTGGCTTCGAGCTGGGGATCCGACAGTCTGGCTGCTGGCTTCGAAGGAAGAAAATAATAATCTGTTTTTCGATGTCTCCGTGTTTGAAAATTTGAATATTCACGCTTCTTTCGAAATCTAAAACGAATTGTTTTCTGCTCGCATTTTGTGAAGGGACGCAAAGGGATTCGGTATTCCAACATTGCAGTTTATTTGGGCGAAGTATCACCAACCAAGAATATAATTTATATGTCGAGTAGGTGGACCAAAACTAGACTTATTAACAGACTTCAGTGCGAAAACTCCTCACCTGAGTACGGAGAAGCATTGAAACAGCATTGAAACCACACGCTGTGATGACTTGTTCGTCTAGGCTTCTTCTCTTTTTTCTTTGCAGAATATTAGACCAGGTTTTCAGGTTTTTACAAAAGTGCGCCCTGCGGATGGGCTCCACCGTACACTCAGGAGCGTAAGGAGAAGCACGACTTGTTTCTTTCTGCAATGCCCCTTGGCGCGTTTGTTTCATGTGACGATGTGCTATACAAATTTGCGCTGCACGCGACGAGATTCACTTTCTCCTGGCGTGTGACGCCCTAATCGTAATCGACGTCATCAGCTTCTGTCAAACGTCCAGTTGTCGCGCTGATAAAGAATTCCGTCACTCGCGTGTTCTGTAATCTTTTCTGTCACGCTACGCTTCCTAAGACGAAGAGGGCTTAGAGGAATATACTTGAACTGTGGTAGTGTCCATCCGAGCAGAACCGTACCGTACCCTTAGCCAATGATAGTCGTTCTTTAGAACAAAGTACCATGTCCAGAGGTCCCATCGTGTTATTGGCCCCTAAATTTCCAGTGATTCACTTGTTATTCTACCTACGCATTTTATGCCGCTAAGGCGTCAATTGCGCAGAAAGCTATTCCCAGTTTGATTCTGCATTCGAGAGCAATTTTTTTCTGTTCCATTCGTATTCAAAGACGTCAGTGTCCAAACACCTCTAGTACGTTCTTAACGCTTTGGACCTTCAGAGAGTCGGCTGTGATGTGTACGTGCCAGCAAAATAACTGTAGCCCATGTCAGCGAAACACGCGATGTTGTGTGCAGATTTTGCACAGCGAGCGACGCATTCAACACATCGTATTCTGCAATGTTCAGAATCCTAAGAAACCTGGTTGGCAAACACATAGATCTTCTTTACGCGGTATTCACCGTGACTTATAGCGCTTTCATCTTACCTCAGACATGTCCCCGTGTACAGCCGTTAGAAGGCTCATAGTATCAAAAACGTAAAGAGAAATCGTATATTACGCGTCCTGTGAAAAAGAGGGCTGTCGCATCTCTATTTCGCCACCACCTCTTCTTCACCCCTGTATGTGATCATGTCCCTCCCTGGAGAATGGAGCGTGGGACACTGCGTATGTGATCATCACCGGCCTCTTGGATATTTACCGAAGAACCTTTAGCTACGCAGGAATGAAACGCCTTTGGGACTTCTGGACAGCGAGGCTAGAATATGAGTGCATGCCTGGCTGGATGCTGTTACCCGAAATAGAAAGGCCTTTCCTTCCCTACAAAAACATATTGAACGACCGTGGGCTCTTCGCAGGCGCTCAGTCTGTTGGAGATGATTTTCTAAGAGGCGTCTTGTCTTTTCTCTTGAAGCTTTTTGGCGATGCGTTGAATATGCTACGATGGAGCGCGTGACTGAGTTCACTGTTTATATAACTGCACTCAACTTGTTAGATAGGGGAATTTCTCTCTTACGTTTCCTTCTTGTTTTTGGTGATTTTTGGCTGTGTTCTGCTTTCTGTTCTGTTGAGGCTGTTTCGGTTGTGTATGCAGTGCTTTTTCTTTTCTCCAAGAGTGAGGCAAAACTGTCTGAGCTCTACTTTAATTTCTTATGGAATCCATGGTCCTTTCTACACTTTTACATGTGTATGACAAAAAAACTTTTGCTTCTGACTGAAGGGAATACCAATGAAATATGTACCCATTGTGTAATCAAAGCGATTCGCTGTAAAACTGCAGATAATTTAATCGAGGGGCCTTGTGGTTATTGGATTAGTACCTTGGCGGTGGTTGGTATCCTTCTCCTTTATACATCTAGTAGGATGTATGTCCTTCTTCGTTCTGCCGCTTCTACAAGCTTGGCCTCACAAGGCTACTCATCCATCCTCACCAGTAGGCACCCACACGCACGAAACATTCACGCATGCGCACTTTCATAGTATTTCATATTTACGCTTTCACATATTTCGCTTTCGTATGCAGAGCAAGCTCGAAAATCTCAGCTGTCGCTGACGGATCGCTGGGTGATGGGGAGACGGAGCCCTTTCACTGAGCCTTTGCGGAGTAGCGTAAGGGTCGAGCGAGCATGCTTTGCGTGATTGATGGCACTTTCGATGGAGGTGGCGCCGCCCGTGTGGAGGAAAGCGAAAACTGGTCTGTAAACGTTCGTTATGGAAGAGACGGCGGTTTGTCGGAAGGAAGCGTTTCTAATCCAGCCCTGATATATGGCCGACGATAAAAATCCGGAATTCTGGCTGAGGCAGGACGAACACACTTTGGGGGTCCCTAGTGGCTTTAGTGGGGCAGCATGAGACAGCAGAGTTCTCTTCGCCATCTTGTTCCGTGCCATCATTTCTCGACGTGCATGGTAACGAATAGAACTGTCAACGTGTAGGAAGCTTTTACTCATTTCGTCGCTGTCACACGATAAAAACATCGTCCCGCCTGTTTTATTCATAAAAACATGCTTTGCGGTAAACTATTGCTGATGATTATGTTTGTCCTTTGCAGAATGTGACCGTATGTTCATCAGCAGCCCCGATGGCCCAAAGAACGGGAGTTTCAGTGCCCCTTACATGGAAAACCCATTGGGCCACTCGCGCCAGTGCATCTACACATTCATCGCCCAGGACAACGAGAGAGTGGACATCAACTTTACACGTTTCAGGGTGCGAGGGGCACCTCCTGAGTAAGTCACATTCATACATCTCTCTCACATGCAGGTCCTTTCGGTTCAACGCAAGAGTTTTTCGTGTGCATGACGGGTTATATAAGACCTCACTGTGCAATATAGAGGCATTCGTGAAAAGGCGGACGCGCTCGGAACATTTTCAAATATCTCATGTCTCTAACCGTTCCTGTCGTCGCAATCTTGTTATATTTCAGAAATTTCGTATAAGCAGGGTTAAGAGAAAGGCAAAGGAAATGGCGTCGTCCACGGCTCAGTGATGCCTGTTCGGCCTCTTCTTGTATTTTCCTTGCCCAGTGTTTTAAAGTTGTTTCTTCAAAGAACTTCTGCAGTAGAGACAGATTGGCTCCTTACGGCCGCGGCCTTAGAAAAAGACCTCTTTGAGCGCCCATTGCAACGCACTTGTTTCTGCGTCGCTAAGAATGCAACCTTTTTGAAGCATTCGGATCTCGCTACTGCAGAAAATTAGGCGCTACAAAGAGTGATAGTCTGACAAGATCACGCGATAGACACTGTACCTTGGGTCCACTATGCGTATATATACACACATATACATATATATAGTGCGTTCATTTGGGATCATAAATGTCTCGCGACGTAAAGCAACCAGTTATTATTGTTACGTATTTATTTGAACTGATAACTCGAACCATTGTGATCTCATATCAGCGGCACAAGTCAACTGTGGCTATGAGCGCCGTACAGCCGTGGACAGACGAGAGGAAAGATGTTACAGTGTGCGTCACTGTCCCTCATGTTGCATTCCTCGGCAGTGTCAAACTCTTTAAAGTATTGTCGGAGCTTGCGGATGTGCAAATGTACACTCTAAAAACAGAACTTCACCGCATAACACGGCGATGACCAATCGCCATTCGATCGGCGATTGGTCATCGCCGTGTTATGCGGTGAAGTTCTGTTTTTAGCGTGTACAAGAAGGGCTCGTTTGACTCCTCCTTATTTAATGGGTGCTCCCCTTCACGAGGACGTTCCTCACGAAGCGGGCTCCTTTGTACCGAATGTTGCCATCGTCACTTCATCGGGGCTGCGTAGAGCAAGGGGGAAATGATTGCGTTAAATAGGCCGTCCATTACGACTGTCGGAAGGAAAACTTACGCTCCCTGCATCGCGGTAATGGAAACTTGGCTGTGGCAGGCGACATCTGTTTCGCCGCTATTTGCGGCGGCAGCAATAATCACGAAGGGGCGTTTCGAATGGTTGCTATGTGTTGCAGGAAGCTCCTACCCCGATTGCTGCTCAAATTTGCACGTGTCATGCTCATAAACCGAGGGCAATTTGGCAGCGGATGGGGTTTTACCATCGGTGGCGACTCGCGAACTCGCAAAAACCAACGTGGTGATAACCATTTCAATAGATAGCGCCCCCTTGTGTCTTGAAAAGTGAGCGAAAGAAATGTAGATGAAGAGACTAAAGTTAACAGCATTTGAAGAGCAACAACAAGAAATTATGATGATGATGTGAGGAGATTGACATAATCATCTGGTACGGTACCCTACCCAATTACCACGGTGTGAGTAAATGAGGGTGAAATGAAGTATGATCAGGGCTGGTTTCTTACTCGGTGGGTCTTCATTATCTACAGAGAGCCAAGTAGTGATGAATTTCATCAAGTGTCGAAGAACATACTAAAGGATAGGCCAGAGAAATGCATTCGACTGCACTGCAGCGTCGTCAGGCCATCAGCCTCCCCGTCGTTATTAATCAAACACCCAGTCAGGTGTCGGGACTGAGAAAATCCCCATTTAGAGAGACTCAGCTGGTGAATGGCTAAGCAGATAATACCGTGGCCCTCGGAATTAGTTTCGAGGTGCTGTCCGCGTTGCTATGGAGACAATCGCGCTTGATCCCAGCTCCCTTCATCTGTGAGAAACTGAGAATAGTAACTCTGCAGCTGCGGCTCTACTTCTGCTGGCATCTTTTAAACACGTTCGCGTGGCCGTAACAGATTTGCAAACATAATTCGACCCGAGTGATTCGCTCTGTCCGTCTGTGGATCCCACTATCCTTTAAGCTCTCTTACAAGGTGGAGACAAATGTGAGCGCACAGGGAGGATGGAGGTTCGGAATGCAACAAATATGAGATGAGGCGACGAGCTAGAAAAGTCGTTAAGTGTCTTTTTTCCCTTCGCTTCATTGTTTCTTCTAGCATTAACTGCCATACCTGACAATGCTACTGTAAAAGCGTTAACTGTTCCCCTTAACTTGTAATTATTCCAAACTAAGTGTGAATCTCTATCTCAACTTACCCCTTCAAACATATTTTTTTAGCCCTTTCAATCCAGCCTCCACGTTTAGGTCGTCCTAGCCATATACGTTTTCTTAGCCTTCACATTTATCGCAATATACGTATATGAAAAAGGTATGGAAAGACGACGCCGACAACAGATTATCGGGATGTTCAAAAAGGTGCTTTATTTAGCGGGAGAAGGTATCGATGAGCATATTTCCGAGGTATTTCCAAGATTCTGTTGACCGAAGTCGAAGCTTGAGCTCCCCATACGCGAACCACCTCTTACGGAGCCTTCATGAAGTACGATCCAGAACCATTTGGACGACGCAGGTTTGCTAAGTCGCTGCCAGTAAATTGACAACGCTCTGCGAAATTACCAGGACACAGAAATTTCGGGAAAATTGCGCCTGGAAATAACATCGTAGCGCGTCAATTTATCTAGGCTTATGCCTCCGAGTCACGCACATGAGTCGCCCTCCATTTCAGAGCCGGTAATTAGCGTGGACCTTTTCTGTATTCATGAAAATCAACACATCTGTTTGGGACGAAAAAAGAAAAAAAAATCAGTTCTGGAAACTGGTCTAGGCTTGGTGTGAAGCAAATTATGGATTCATCCTGTATGCCTCGTTGATATCGGTCACGGGAATTATTCCTCGAAAATATACATTTGAACATGGTAATATCTTTACTACTATTCAAATGTTACATATGGAGATTTAAATCGAACCTATTCGACATTCTTCACGGCTGAGGAATTTTAGGAGCAGAAAAAAACAAGGAATAGATCCCATACGACAGTTTTTCTGTATACCGCTTCTCTGACATAGTATATTATTTGCTTCTTGAGAGCCGCGCTGAAGCGATATATTACATAATTTTAGAAAAAGCTTTAGAAGTTATGCTTCTGTAAATATATTGTCCTTCAGTTTAGCGTCAGTCTTTGTTTGTGACAGATTTCGGAATGTTTGTTGCCTGTAATGAACTGCTTAGAACGTATACCCTCAGCACAGCGACGCATTTGTCTTCTTCCAGTTGACTGTGTTTAGTTTAAACAAAAAGTACGCAGGTATTTCTCGTAACCTTCCTGTACCCTTTCACACTGTATCACAAAACTTCCCTCTAGAACAGCGAAGTAAACTTGTGCCCTATCAGGTCTTGAAAAGAAACTCTTGGAAAGGAAAAAAGCCCAATGAGTAGAAACAGAGGATGCGAAGCAAGTTCGGTGTCGAGTGAAGTGAAAGTTCGTGCAAACATCATAAGCTCCGGGTTACAGCAGGAGAAAAAATAGGGGGAAATGGTCTAATGACGTGTGATGTTGTGCAGTCGGTGCACCCGGGAATACGTGGACCTGTACACGGAAGTTGAGGACCCAAGCAGTGAGCTGATCAGCACGCCCTTCGGTGGCCGCTATTGCGGCCGTGTGTTTCCGCGACGCCGGATCTCCATGCACAAGACTCTGGTCATCGGATTCTACACCGACTACGAGAATGATACAGCCGATGTCTTCCAGGGAACTTACGCTTTCATCAATGCAGGTGAATTTTCCGCCCTTCTTCTTGAAAGGACTCTCACCCTGAAACAAGCAGTTGGATGGTATCAGATGACACCCACTTAACCTATTTTCGTTCCTAAAAGTATGAGATGAAGTGTAAAATATCCCCCACCTCCCGGTGAACCCTGTGAAGATGGGGAATCTCAGTGAGGAGTTGGTATTTGTACGGAGCCATCGATTAGCGCTAGGGGGAGAGGTCATCGAGCGTCGATGATTTCTTCCTCTAAATGGCTCCGGATGCGGTCTCCTGTCCTCCTCCATTGCCGTGTCATGACACAGTGACGGTTACCCTAGAAAGGGGGAAAATTAATCGATGGGGTCCCGGCGACACCCTCGCCATACCGTCAGCTGCGACGGAAGCTACGCGTGTCGCCGATGTTTTATCTTCTCTCTCTTTCCTCTTCTTTCCATTTTTTTTCTTTCTTGAAAGGGTGATGCATATTGACTGGTGCCGTGGCTATTACGTGACCTGGTTCCTGATAGTTTACGTATCAATTGCACAACCATTCTTCTCGAGCTCCTAAGAATGTTGGTGTTTACCACATGTTTTTGCGGCATGCTCCCTTGTGACGCTCAGACAATGCGGTGATTTTAGACGCTATGCATTGGTATTTAGATATTCTTCTGCATATTTTAATGAAACATGTGTGAGTGCTCAACATATGCCGTGCCGTTTGCGCGGCTAACATACCTGGCGCGGCGAGCGTATTTCACGGCCGAGAGGGTCAGTGTCCCATGTCAGTGTCCGAGGTTAACTAAAATTCGTATTGACTTAAAGTCTTAATTGCGGACTTTTCAGGAAAAAAATGGATACCAGAATTCGGGGCATGTCTTTTTTTTTTTTCTTCAAATTCCTTCCAGTGGTGGGTGATCGCAAATTGTTAGAGTTGTTTGAGGTGCGGGGCAGTTTGCATTTTCTATGTAAATGAGCCGAGACCGAATCTAGTGGATATCCCCATTTGTTCCCTAGGGAGGCTCAGGGTTGTTACAGCGCTGACACACATAGCATAGAGGCTTTGAGTGATGGCTCGTAATGCTAGAAGAGATAGACAAGTAACGGAACACTCATCCTCTTTCCCTCATTCTAGATAACTTGCCTTGCTGTGTACCCTATCAGTGACGAATGCTTTAACAAGAGGCTGGATTTTAACTTGTGGAAACGCTATACTACTCCTGAGGGAAAAGTTAATGACGCGTGAGGATCGTCTTGCGACAACTGGAACAGCTAGCCGGAGGCGTGTGCTTCTTTTAGGTTTTTCCGTTGGCGTCTGTCCATTTTTTCTTCTGAAAAGTGGGTTACTAAAATCTTAATTAGTGGATTTTAGTTAAGTAATCATCGGACACTGAACTTCTCGGTCGGGGAAGACGTCCACCAGACCAGGTATGTGCCGTGCAAGCGGCTCATATGGGACCCTTGTATATTTTTTATTGAAAAACAAGACCACTGGCTTGCTTCCATTGCCGTAGATGCACACTTGCTCGACTTTATCGATATCTTGGGGCCCATCACCACTGTCACTGCACCACCACTCTCCTCTGCCTCATCATAGTCAACACACCCCCAAGCGGCACAATGTACTGGAAGTCGGGTGCAGTAGGGGTGGTCGTCAGTTGTCATATCTTTTTGTCGCTGTCTTTCTGACGTGCCGCGAACTTCAAAAGCAACCTTGATCCATCCGTCCACCGCTATTGCACCCGAGTTTCAGTGCATTGTGCCGCTTGGGCCATAACCAAAGAGCGATAAAAGATCTGCTCGAAGGTGGATCTTCCCCACAGCATCGTTTGCTGTTATGCTTAACGCATCGTTATGCTATAACTGTTATTGTTGCTGTCCATGGAAAATATGTATCAATAAAAACAGTCACGTTATATATTAATACATAGTGAACTTTATTACTCGTCACATCGTATCAGCTAACTTCAGTCTTGCCATGAATCTTGATTTGCCACAACTTGTTGTGGTAATTAATGTTCAATGATATATAGGGTGTATTAGAGTTCATATTTCATTAACGCTCGAAGCACAGGACTCTTTTCCCTTGTGTGAACCGTTGGTGCTATGTGGGTACATCGCAGCATGGCGATGGTCGCCAACGGGGAATTGAGGATCTAATGAGGTAAAGGGCACGTGATGATGGGCCAATGCTCCCCTATGTGCCAGTCAGGAGTGAGTGACTAACGTGCCTGGTGTCCACGGCATTGCACGATCGATCGCTAACATGGCGTCTGTGCTACCTACATGATTTATGCGCAAATTAATCAGTCGCCTCGTACATAAAAAGCCCTCTTTGTACACGGGACAGTGATGAATTGTGACCTACACCCTGCCAGAATGCCTTGGCATTTTATCAGGCACACCGTCCATAACGCTCTCATGTGTCAGAGACGTTGTACTGATCTTTGGGACTGATGGAACAATCTTTGTTGTTTAGCTCGGTTTCAGGTGGGAACACCAGAACCCGGAGCCGTGTGCAAGTTTACCATTCACGGCGACGAGAAGCGAGAAGGTGATTTTTTTTCTCCCACGTACCCTGGGGTGTACCCCAAGAACCTCCAATGCCAGTACAGGTTCTTAGGCAGCAAAGGACAGCGGGTGCGTCTCGAATTTCTAGACTTCGACCTCTTCTACGGTGGTTCTCAGTAAGTTACCTTACGCTTCCACACAGCGGCCTAATTCTCTACCATGTACATTACATATTAAAGATGCTGTTAAACTAGAGCACAGACGTAGAATCCAAATGACTTCTTTTTCCTGTTAACCATTGATAAAGAGAGATTTCTACAGAGTGCACCTTAGGCGGTTTTCCTGTTGTCTGACAAAATGATCTATCATCGTTTCAACCGCCCTTTAAATGACATGCAAAACAAATGCCTTCTAAAAAGAAAGATAAAGAAGGCAAGAATTGATGAAAAACTTTCGCGTTAGGTGCTGGCCTTCTACTGCTAAAGCAAAGGAGGGGGAAAGGGAGCATAAGGAGTCACCCAATAGTACGAATGCAACATCATAAAGGATTTCGTTAGTTACCTTTGATTAATTACGACATTACAGGCTTCTCGTACTGTTACTTTACTCTTGTTTGCATACTACAGCCATTCCGCCCAGAAACTGGAAAAAAAATTTCAGAGGAATGTCAAACTGGTTCTGATGAACTTGAAGAATTTTCAATTTGAGTTTACTGCACCTCTGGAAGAGGTTGTAGTCCTTACGTTCTGTGCGCAGTTGTCCCTTTGACCTTGTGAAAATCTACGACGGCAACACAACCCGAGACCCTCTAATCGGCACCTACTGTGGACAACAGCGCAACCTGGTGGTCTACTCGTCGGCCGAAACGCTGTACGTCGAGTTCACGACACTGCAGCGCATGGCCGACAGCCAGAACCGAGGCTTTGCCGGTTGGTTCGAGTTCAGCGAAAAGTTCGTCAACCTCGGTCAGTACTTGTTGTATCTCTCAATTTGCAACTTTCCAGCAGTGACAATTTCCATACTTCCTTCCTGCTGCCGCAACCTTGACAGAATTCTTTGCCGTCCCTCGTGATCTTTCGCTTGGAACAGAAAGTTGCACATATGTGAAAAATGGTAACGTGTTGCATGCGTGGTCTGCTTGGTCATATGGCGTCATATTGCGCGTGCCGCAGGGTAGGACTGCGGATAATTTCGACCATCTGACAACATTTCCGACACACGATACAGATGCCAATTTTTGCCTCCCTAAGATTGCTACCGTCCTTAGTCGAGATCGCGCCCGCGAACTTGAGAACAGAGTCCTGGCACGTCACCACTGCGGTACCGAGGCCGGCCACTTACGCGAGAAATTTGGGCTGTGGACGTCACTTGTCATTTCACGCGCTCCATGTCCGGTGGTGGCGCAGATAAAGTGCACGGCACCGTAATGCCTCCCATATCCTTACTACTAGCGTACCACTTGAAACTGCCCCATATTATCCCCGCAGTACAGTCGTCATCCAAAGTACTCTTCTCCACAGTCTTTATCTGCATTCTCTTCCGGGTCGTTCCGAGTGATCGTAATACGAAGGAAGGAAGAAAACCGTTCGACTCATGTCCCATTTTATCATAACACGAAGCACGTCGCCAGAGCGGCTTCTTCCTCATCGTGGGCGGCTGCGAGCGACGTGTGGATTGAATGGCGAACGTGCGATTCGCTGCTGCAGCACGATAATCGATCTATCGATTCCCACTGATAACGCTTCGATGGAGTCTGAACCTATATTGCAGGGGAGGAGGAGGAGGTTCGAAGCTCTGGCGCCAGACGTCGCTTTTTGCCAACGTGTTTTGTTTTACTTCCTTTCATTCTTCTTTTTTTTTTTTTTTTGTCTGCTTTGTCTGTCGTCTGCTCATACCGTCTTTCAAATGCCGGCGACGCTGGCTTATGACGAGCGTCTGGCGTAGGGCTTAAGAAAAGTGCTTGGTGGGTACTGAAGGAGTAGTCATGGAAGCTGAATTAGGGGCAGACGTTTATCCCGAAGAGGAAGAAAATTTAGGCACGTATAGTGTAGTAGTTGCTTCCACTAGAAATATTGTTTGTATCTTAAAATGTTTTTCAGACACATTTCTTTCATTTGTTTGGCTTACTAACAAAAAAGAAAAAAAAAGAAGGAGGCATAAATAATACGAATATTGATCGTGGCTGTGTGTTTTGTGTTCGCGCAGATTTTATCAAGAAAAACGATGGAGAGCACATTCGTGGCACAGGTGAGCTCTGTCTGCCGCTCAAATGAAATGCGTCTGTAAAGAGGGTCTGTGCTCGTAGAATGCGACCAGAAAATTCTGAGCCGCAAGGAGTCGAATGGCACGGTGTACTCGCCAAACTGGCCCCTTCCCTATCAGGCAAACATCGTGTGCCGCTACTACATCTACGGCATGGAAGACGCCCAGCATCTGGAGAGAGTCAGGCTGGACTTTGACAAGTTTCACATGGAGGACCACAAGACGGACGAGATGCCCGAGTGTCAAGACGCCTACCTCAAACTCTACATGCAGGTACACGCATCCTTTATCTTCATATACTATGGTTAGGCCCGATAAGTTATCTTATCTCGGTGTAAGAGAGAAAGGACTGAAAGAAACATATTTTTTTTGTGTTTTCCTGTAGTCTCTCTGCACTTCAAAGGCTTTTAGATAAAAAGTAAGAAAAGAACAGGTTGGCTTGCTTGAAGGCAAGGCCTGAACTGTAAGAGCTGGTTATTTGGATGCCAGGAGCCCCGTCACCGTGCCAGTAAATACTCTGAGACATACGTATTGACTTGATCTTAAAGAGCCTAGCGCAGAGTTGCATGGTACATGCTGTCACATCGGTAATAACAATACACTGAGCCGAGGCATCGTATATAACAGTTCAAGGACATGTATCAACATGCACGAAATAAATTAAAATAAGGAGAGAAAAGGAGATTTATATGCTTTATGAGGGCATTAAAGTATACACTTCCATGCTTCTGCAGTTGTACTCAAATATGAACAAATTTGTTTCAACGTGCTCGTCGCCTTTGAGATTCACGTGGCCAACTTATTGAACGGGTGCCCCTTCTTACATGTGTCATGGCAGTAACTGCAATTCTAGTTTTGATTACTGGCGTACTATTTAGAGAGCGGAAGGCATACACTCGCTGCTGTGTAAGATTGAGCTCATGGCTTAATCAGATGCCCTGTATCCTGTGTCTAGGTCTGTACTTGCATCTGTATCTTTGAGTGTTCGGTCACTGGCTCTGCATACGTAGAAGAAATGACTTTATTTCTTAACGCTGGCCTCTTCTCCGGCGAATTTCTCTGATCTTCCAGGGTCAAGAAGAGCGGCAAGCTGTGGATGAATTTGACCACGCATTCTGCGGCAACCAGGCACCGCCTCCCCTGATCTCTGAAGGCCCGCGTCTGGTGATGGTGTTCTCGAGTGGCCAGACGAAAGGCACGGGATTCCGCGCCCGCTACTCGTTCGAGACCGACTACAAGGTACCTGGAACACCTTCGCCCAACAATACCTGCCACTTCTGGTATATGAGCGAGTCCCAAGCGACCGGGGATTTCAACTCGCCCCGGTATCCCGCCAATTACCCGTCTAGCACACGCTGCGAGTACATATTTCTCGGAGGAGTCGGCGAACAGGTGAAGATTGTTTTCAACTACTTCAAGACCAAGGCTGAGCTCGCCTACCACGGATACAAGTAAGCACTGTCTTGGCATTCGTCAGTCGCATCTTTTGCTTTGTCTCGGTTCAGTCTTCAGCACGTCCTTGAGGTTCGAATCGACCAGTAAATGCACGCGTGCACTTTATAATCGCTATGCTCCTTGTCGAGGTCGCCTCAGTCCCTGTTACTTGGTAGGACGTGTGGTTCTGATTAGACCCTTGTGATCAATACTCACGCGAATACTGAATATACATGCAATCCTTCATGGGTTGTTCCCTTTGGTCGCAGCGAGGCGTGCGTTGAAGATTGGCTGGAAATCTACGAAGTGTCGACAAAAGGTGAAGCAAGCAAAGTAGGTCGCTACTGTGCCAGGACGGCCCCGGGTCCCATCGTCTCAGACACGGGCATCAACATGATGAAAGTCATCTTACACACCGACAGTGTCGGCGTTGCAGGGGGATTCAGTGCCACCTATTACTTTCTCAAGGACGTCAACAAGTTTGGAGGTATAAAATCATGCATACGCTCCGGAACAGAGAGCAGTGTAGCACAGCTCTTGCACTCTGCACATCAGCTTAGACGAGGCAATTCAGCAGACATAAATGCCAGGCAGGACAGCATCTGCCCCTGCCTCTGTTCCCATGTCACCAATGGGCTTCTTTCCCTGTGACAAGTTAATGAGGTTGTACAACCCTTCACATGAAACCCATGGCACTAAAATGGAGTTTAAGGCTCCCCCACGTTGAACGCGAGCTTTTGCAGTGCTCCTGCAGAGCACACTGGTGACATAGGTCTCTACTGCCTCTATGTTTATGTGCTACAACTACATTTTCCGCTCACCTACATTGTGGTACAATAGACACGCAGAGCTCGATGCTTATTCGGTGACGCTTAGAAACATCTGAATCGCCTTTCACTACAGATTGTGGCGGCAACATTACGGGTGTGGAGAATGGAGTCCTCACGAGTCCGGGCTACCCGGAAAAGTACAAGAATGATCGACAGATGTGCAATTGGTACATAACGGTGCGACCCGGTCGGAAAGTGCTGCTCCTCTTCACGCTTTTCAGCGTCGAAGGGGATCCTCTAGGTGCGTCCGTTCCGTCCATCGTTCAATTCAATGTCCTGATAAAGTTGTCCCCTGCAGAACGTGGATGCCCGAGTGCTGTGGTTCGCGTCTGGAAAGACCTTTCGGATGCTCCCCTAGAGCTCTGTGGCGAAGCACTCAGCAATGACACCAAAGAAGTGCTGTCGACCTCTAACGTCTTGAAATTATCGTAAGTCCCCCTTAAATAATGGGTCTGAACCACGTATAGAGTGAGTGGGCTCATAAAGGCATGGGTGACCTTTCCCAGGTTTATGACAGCTCAAAAGGCTGTAGGCAACGGAGGATTCCGAGCTGTCTGGACAGAAACTAGAGAAGGTAGAGTCATTTGAGAGCGTTACAGCGCTTGTCAACAGAGTATTCTTCCGTATGCGCAGATCCAAACTGTCCAGACTTGCGCTGCACTGTTAACGGTTACTGCATCTCCCAGAAGCTTCGGTGCAACGATTTGCCCAACTGTGGTGATGGTGACAACTCGGACGAAAGCAACTGTAAGTTATCGTTTGCGACCATGCTTTGAATTGTACGTACATAGTCGAATGCGGAGACAGGTTCTAGCTCCATCGTTTCTCCGTTACGATGGCAAATAAATATGCAGAGGGTAAACATGCAAAGTATCTTAACCATCATGTGGCACGTTTTAAAGCACTAGAATTATGAAGCCAGTGGTAGTTCATAGTTGATCGTTCATCTCGGACACCAACCGTATTTGGACTCCTTTCCTTCTTCGAAAAACTCGTCACTCGCTTCTCTGACTGCATAGGTCTCCGCGAATGTTTATGTCGTTTTTGATTATGCACATAAACTACGGTGTGGCCGCCAAAACCATGCCCATCTTGTGACATACATCATCTAATCCTTACTACTGTTACTCTTTTTACTGAAGAAGTATAACTGATGGCCTTTCGTTTCTGTCATCCCTCCCATCTCTTCTCTTGCTCCCACTTTTTCCGCAAAACTTGAAAACTCCCTGCCGCCTCAGGCATCCGCAGTCCAGAAGTGAACCTGTACCTCATAGTGGGCGCCTCCGCGGGATCGGGTGTGGTCGCCCTGTTGGGCATCTGCCTGGCGTGCCGTCGACGGCACCGCCGAGGTCGTCGGCGACGTCGCTGTCGGGGAGGTCTTGACCGTCCTCTCCAACCTCCACCTCAACCTCCTCGTGAAGTGCCCTCGATGCACTTCGTATCCATGGACACTGTGTGACTAGAGACCACCGTGTAAGAGGGTAGGGGTCGTGCCTGACGTTATACTTGCTCCGAGAGGTCGTTGACCCGTTGCCATCCTACCGTCTCTCTGCGTCGAAAGTCTCTTGTGCGTGAACAGCGTGTAAGATAACAGTTTGAAAAAAGCTCGATGCACCAACGTTCCCTTCGTGGAAGGATATTCCGTCCGACTTTCTCTTTTCTCCTCAGGCTTTCTGAGATTATGAAAGAAACACAGATTAGTGGCGCTTAAGAGCGACAGAGGAAAGTGTCTAGCTTGTTGCTTGGGCTAAGTCCGTCGCGGAACGAATAACAGGTAACCCAGCAGGCGAAGGTCCAAGACAAACATGAACAGCTGCCGAAATGTCTTTCTCAGTCACCACTGGAGTGGATTGGCTATGGTGGTTCTTCCTCTCGTTTTGTAGCACCAGACTGCGTTACTCCGCTTTACGATTTTGTTTCCATGAAATTAGGTTCTGTCTCTACGCACCACTAAGTGCCGACACGACAGTTACTTTCCGGCTTCGTCGGTCTCAGCGTCACCTGTAAGAGAGATACGAAACCAATACCAGTAACAGGACACAAAAACATAATTTCCTGCGATTTTTCGCATTACATTCTTCAAGAGAAATTATCAGACTTTTCCAATGCTCATCATCAGTACTCAACGCACAGGACGTCTGTCGACGCTAGGAGACAATTTAATCATCTAGTTTTCATCCCCGAGCACTTCGACCTTTTGGAGCAAGTGAATGAAAAAAGTGATTGCAGGTGCCAAATCATGGTCGGTGCTGTAATACACATGCCTGTACTGTTGAGAGCGAGAGAGTGGTAGATCTTGTCGGGCTACATTTTCTTCCGTAAAGGTCCCCATGAAAGTGTAGCGGAAGGACTCCGCAAACTAAACTCCACTATAGCGAACCTCTCGGCGGGCCATAGAACTTGTACATAGACACATATATTTGTCCACCAACTTCACAACGGACAGAAAATGAATATTCGCGGAACAACACTAACTTTTCACGTAATCTCACGTAATTTACTTTTATAAATTTAACGCACCACGTACACAACTAGGAAAAAAATCACGTGACGACGTAGGCCCATAACGCTATAGAAGCCCACCTCCACATATGCTGCTTATTTATCTAAATGTATCCTTTTCTTTTTCGTTTGTTTGTTTTTGTATATGCCGGTTTCTGATGGTACCAGGCACCCTTCAGTCTTCCTGCATTGACCTTGTGTGCTCTTCGCTCAAGCGCTGGAGGAGGCTTCGAATAACTTATATCCTGTCCTTGTCTCGTTCGTGGTGCTCCAGAGCCCTACGTCGATTTAGGAACTCCTCAACATAAAGTTAATACCGCCTCTTCTTTCCTCCCTATAACACTGCTAATAGACATTCGAAGCTGGCGAATGTGACGCCCTTTCTTGCTTGGAGGTCACACCTTTAAGAAAAAGAAAAAAATATGTCTTAATGTTCACGAAGAACAGTGAGTCCGTATCAGGGAAGAGAGCTGCAATATCAATGGTTGACGAACATCGAGTCACACACCGCGCGATTCTATTAGTTTTATTATTTGCAATGATTACGTGTCCATACAGTCAGGCGCTACAATCCGAGTGTTCTCTTCAAGTGTTCTCCCAGAGGCGCTCAGTGCACGTCCTACTGGCCTCAGCCCCACTTTCGCATGCCCATTGTACTTGAGGTGCCAAATCTTCATTGTGCGCACCCTTTGAGTTCCGCACTGCGGAGCGGACGTGGTCGTATTCCGTGTACAGGTGTTTGTAAGGGCAGGGACATACGGCAGCAAGGAGTGGCAAACTGCCACAGTGTACAGTTCCTCTTTCTGTTCCTTAATGTGGCACCATCTATACTGCCTTCCCTTGCCCCCTATGTTACCAGCCAGTTCGTGTTTATGTATGCGTGAAACATTGTTGGCGCTCAACGGGAAGCCTCGTCCTATTTACCGCCATTCCCGGTTGAAGGTAGTGGTGCGAGAAAGGATGCAAGAAAGTGTGGATGTTGTTATCTAGCTATCGTGGCATTGTTATCATACCGTCAGTTTTAGGGACTGTTACATGATACGTATACAATGAACGTGTAGTTGTTTGCGGGGAAATGTTTTTCTTTTTCGTTTTCGTTACTGTTCGTTTGTAAAAAATAAATCAATCTTCGCGGGGTGGGGGAGAATATCGAACGAAATGTGTGAGACTTTTTCGAAGCACGGGAATTATTGTAGCGGTCTCAAAACTGAGTAAAAGCGGTCGTTTTGGAACACGGGTGTCTTTCTTTCTCAAAGGCTGCTGCATGACGAGCGGGCATCCCTCTTATTATTGGCCGTACCGTCCAACACTATCCCGTTTCAACACTTCCTTGCATGACACCATAATCGGAGGAATCCAACCTTATTTCTAAGGATATAATGAGCAGAAAACAAAAAAAGTCCATGGCCTGCTTCGTTGTATCGGTTACATTGGATAACACTTCACAAGAACCATCATCCTCCAGTGTGTCCTTGTGCAATGCCCCTTCTTTCTTTATTTCTATGCTGCCTCCTGGTGCGGGTACAGTACTTCGGTCAGAAACGTTCAACGCAGGTCTTTGATAAGCTTCCAGATGTCGGTCCTCTGACTTAGTCAGGGGCCAATCTGTGCGAAACGTAAACAATAAAAAAAAACAGTTTTCTTGCACACGTAAGACATATTACTAAAGTACGTTGCCAGAGAAGCTATAATATAAAAACGTAGGAAGCGACAGTCCACAGGCTAACTATATACTGTGGTACTCCTTTCGTGGATTTGACATGTTGGCAGTTTGCATACTGCGGCGGAGAGCCAAATTGTTCTCGGAACGGTATGTGCTGATGTCCTCTTGTTGTTGTCTCTAACTCACAGCTGGTCATCATCATAGCTTTAGATTGCTTCCTAAATGGTGTGACATAGAACCACTTCTAGTTTAGTTCCTCGCCTCTTCATTCGTGACCACGTCTGTTTCGAGGTGACCCTCCGACAACATTTCACACAACATCATCATCGTTGCCCTTATTTTTCATCTTCAGTGTCCCAGAACATTGTGCCGTCACTCAACGTATCTCTCACAGCAATCACACCACTACCCCTGTACACCGTGCGTTGAGCCGTTAGTGTGGATCCGACACGTTGGCCATTTTGTTGAAGTTCTGAAACTCCCAACTTTCCACGCTGGTTGTCCTGGTTCGCCCATGAGGTGGATGGCCCTCCGGATACTCCACCTTGTTGAGTTCGGCGATAACATCGTTTTCGACCTCTTCTTCCTCTTCCTCGTCGTCGTCAGCGTAGAAGTTTGTGATGCGTTTGCTGTAATACCAGACGAGGCTGTGGAAAACGCAGCCTACGACAAGAAGACCTGTAGTAACGCCGTGAATGAGGTTTCGAAGGAGCTTAAGATCATAGGTCCAGCAAGTTCCTCGTTCGCCACAACGATCCTCCCAGACTACGCAGGAAGCGTCGATGAGGGCTCCGTAGATGAGAGGGTAAGGGATGAACGCTGCCAAGTAAGAGACATTCAAATGAAATTTCATCGTCCTCACAAAGAACGGATGTTATCTGGGCTGAGTACGTGTAGTAGAGAAATATGTTAAACTGTCTGAGGTTCCTTTTGCAGACGCTTTACATATGTTCTGTATTGAAAATGCTTGTTCGTAAACGCCATTTGCTGTCCGGATGCAAGCTCCATATCGCTTTGGTAGTGCCTGCGAATGGTGGCGAACTGTAGCACTCGACCTCCCCTCTCAGACAACACTGGTTCAGGCTCCACCTCGCTTAAGACCTCGCCAATAGAAACTCGTTAAACCAAAAGGGTATACAAGTGTAGCCCTTATTGTACCAATCTCGATTAATGGGACAAATAGTGTAGAGAAATTCTTAAAGACGCTGAATATAGATGTTGTACGTGTTTCACACGATCACCGCAGCACCAAAGTCATTGCTCACCCAACAGGTTCATGACAGTTGAAAGCAAAGCAAGCGCCATGCCTTTGTCTTTAGGATCGATCGACCTACGAGACAGAGATGAGAAAATGTTAATACGTGGAGGTGAACGTGAGTACAACATCAGTACCACCCGCGCTGAAATTCACTGATATCATTCACTGACTACAGTATCTGCATTACTATAGCAGATGCCTCTGCTAAAACACCAAACTTGCCAGAAACTGATCACAATATCTTTTTTGAAAAGCCGAGAGAAGCAAAATGGTTACCTCAGTAACAAGAGCGTGTGCCCCACATGCATTGTTGAAAGGACGGTTTGGATAACAAAGACGACAGCCGAGAATATCATCATGGCGTCAAAGCAGTCCTGCTCACATTTGCCGCCAAGAACGGGTCCTTCCACGAAAGTCATCGACTCCGTTATCAGACATCGACAGCTAGGATATTCCTGCAAAAGCAGCACAAGGCAGTTTGAAAGAAAAAGTGGCTCGGATATTTCCTGCCCTCGAGAGGTAATCAAGGTTTTCTTTATCTGATGAAGTGCATGCTTTCGCCTTCGACCTCAGTGAATGAAACAGAGAGACAAGTAAGAAAACGAAAAGTGTAGGTTCATGAAGAAGGCTAAACGTACCGTTTGATTATCCGCTGGTAGATCGCAACCAGCAAAGCAGGCGGAAAAATATTGTGTTCCTGTTCCCTTGTCGCATACAGGTTGATGAATGCCTGTAGAGCAGGCGCAAGAGTTGCTGCACTCATTGTTGATTGTCAGTCTGTATGTAAAATACAGTACATACTGATCCCAGTTCTTTTTTCGTCACATACATATCTGCATTTTTGTTTATTAGAATGGTTTCGCCAAGGTTCGCGTCGATGGCCTGCTGCATTTAAAAAGCGAAATGTTACTTTTGATCCAGCTACGTCTACTTTCAAAATAACTGTCATCTGTTGAAAAAATATGCATAGATAAAGCTAATGTTAAAGGCAGTTCTTGTTATGGAATCGTCTTTCTGTCGTGCCGCTACAGGACTCGCTGCAGGTGGCGCGCATAACAAGTTTCCTTGCATTGGAGCCTCTCCGGGCGGAAGGGATGTGCTTATACTGGCGGTTACCAAAGGCCGAGTGAGCTAAATGCTCGGTACCTGGCAGTTCCCCGGCACGTGCCAAAGGCTGGAAGATCGTGGGATCGAATCCTACGGTCGGCTGTGCTGTAAGGGGTTTCACCCGGGTTTTTCTCTTACGATTTAAGCCGTACGCCGGCGTAGTTCCCTGCGAAGTCGGCCCAGGACGTATACGTCCCTCCCCCCTACCCCCTGCATCAGTTGTGACGTTGCCCGTACTAAGCGATGCGGACTACGGCGAGCAGTCAGCGGCATTACCACCACCACCGCCTACACTGGCAGTAAGACGCTTAAGATCTCCGTTTACCGACATAACGCCAGTACGAGACAGGTTTTGCTGTTGTACATCAAGCAGAAAAAGAACATTCGCATTGAGGCTGTCAATCGAGAAAATGTGGATTGCAGTGAAACTTGTGCGAAATTCCGCGAATCCGCCGCTCGACAAGATAGTCGCGTTACACATCAAAATAGACATTAATGCTTTCGTGGCCATTGTTTGCGCATCTGAAACGAAATCTACTGTACTGAGCCTTGTGTTGTGGTGCTTCCGAACCGAACCTATATGGTTAGGGTAGTTAGTAGCACTAACGCCTTGACCGAGTGAACTGCTGTCACGACAGCCAGATAGCTGGCAAGAGGTTTTGGGTTCTGTGTATATTAATGATGAAAATACACTTTATGCCGTGAGGCCATTCGTGAAGTTTCTCACCCATTGTCGTGGTCGCTTTGAAAGGGAAACTTGATGGATCCGCAACTGACGCCCAGCAGCGACGCGATTCCAACAATGGCAAATACACTGACTCCGACGCCCACGCCGGCAACGACCCTTGGCCTTGGCTGTACCTTGTGGATGAATAGCGACCCTATTATGGTGCCTATGACGTTGGAAACGATGTACGTCGGCCCTGTGACGATACTAAGAGCGTCAAGAGGCATCGTAAAGGGTTTGGGACGCACAAAGTCTACCTGCAAACAAACTGGCGCGTGATGCTGTCTGCTGGAACTGGTGTTCCGTGTACTTTGGGAAAGAGATGTAATATCCGGCCAAGGCGATGTAAGCGGAGATATTGGCCAGTGTTCGGAAGACGTAGATCGGGTTCTTGGCCAGCCTTCGGAGCACTTGAATCGTTTCTGATATGGACAAGACTCAGCCTTCACTTTCTCTTTCTTATTAATGTTTGTGAACTGTATGAGGAAAATGAGCACAAGCATATGTATGCGCCGTTGGGTAGGGGCATTTGTGCCCAATGAACCTTTGCACTATTAGGGGTCCCTTGAGTATCAGTGCATCGCAAGCCACAAGAAGAATTTTCTTTGCCCGAGAGTGTGTATTCGGAGCCTTGCAGAATTCTGAGCCTTTATATATTATGCACTGCACTTATAATTATCTGAGTGGTACAGTGGAAGGTAATTGACGGCGAAAGTAAAGTCTTTCGATGCTGAGAACGTGCTGGACGATGACAATGGTTGAAAAGGCCATTACAATGTTCATTTATACCTCACCTTTAACTTGGGTTCTCATGCTGACACGGTTTATGTCTTCCTGCTTGTTGACGTCCGCTTTGGATCGTATCTTCTTGGGGAAGAAGAACATGGGTAAGCAACTGAAGGATATCCCGACTCCGATGACGATGTAACCGATCCACCAGGCACCGACCCATCTTGGGTCGTCAGCGGAGATTCCCGGGTCCTCTAAAAAAAGGAAAAAGAAGCTGTGCTTTTTACGTAAAGTCTGTCAAATGCCGAGGGTGGACTGCGGAGAGCTATTGACTGTGTCTATACACGTACCGAAGGGATTCTCGTAGTAACTGAGGCAGAGCGAGGATACGAAGAAACCCACGACTGGTCCCAAGAGTCTGCAAGCGTACACCGCACCTGCGTCGAAGGTTCATTACATCATGCGCCTGAGATATCTGGTGAACAACGTGATATATCTGAAGATGTGTTACTCATGTGCTTATCAGAGCTCTATATACCACAAGTAAACAAAAAAATCATTTTGTGAGCAGTCTATGTCGCACAGAGACTGTGCGAAATTTCGTCGAAGAAGAACATTTTTTTCGTAATTCTTCTAGATATCCCAACTGGTTGAGGGCCTGTTTATTTGCAGGCGCTACACACGTGAGAAGGTCCAACACCTCTCGTCCTCGTCCTTCACACGGCAAAGATAACGTGATTTTTCCACGAGGAGCAAAAGTGCAGTGGGAAGCTTCTCAAGTATTGGGTCACGGTTATCACAAACTGGGACGGTAATTGGAGTCTGGATCCTTTTTGAACGAGAACTGACGGCAGCAGGCCCTCACGTGAAAGTCGTGAAATTAAATTCAGTGAGTCTTGGTATAGCTGAACGATGAAGGCGTGGACGAAAGCCTCGCCTGGCACTCACTGGATGATGCCAACTGTGGGATGCGAATCACTTTTAAACTGAAATTGTTCGCGAAGCGTGAGAATTAAGGAATGTAACGTACTAGTCATATTACCTCTTCCAACATGAAGCTTCCAGTCTGTGATCCACTCATGAAAAGCATAGCGAAACTCTTTTTAATGCGCATAGGACATTCTCTAACGATCGCCATATCATCGACTTGATCAGTCTTTTTTTTATGTCGTCTTCGTTACATATACCCATTTGAACTATACTCTGTATACATTTTCCTCTTTCATACATGCGAATCGCACTTACCGAAGTACAGGGCACTGTTCTTCTTCTTGACGTTGTCATCCATGTACGTCGTGCCGATGACGTAATACGCCATGCCCCCAAGTCCATTCAAGAAGTTGCCGAAGAATAAGAACACCAACGGGCCCAACGACATCCTGTCGCTGCTGTCTTGGTCGCATGAATCGTTTCCCGAACTGGCATCGTCGCACAGTGGCATCTTGAGCACCCTTGACTCCCCAGGCTTTCCCAGAAGATGCGTCCCAACACCATACACCGCATACGGCAACGCGCTCGACACGGCACCCAGCAAGGACACCAACATTCCACCTGCAACCCAGTTGGGCTTACTGGTCCGGTGCATGAAAAGCATCAGGAGAATGCTCCCCAGAATAGGACTGATGTCATCCGCAATCATGATGATGCTTGACATCCCGCTGGACATGGAGAAACGCTTTTCGACAGTGGACAGCGTTCCTACCAAGTACGTCCTGTAAGCACCCTGGAACAGTCCGAGCACGCCAAATATGAGGGCGTAATATTTGGATGTTGCAAACCGCTGCATCCATGACGGTCTGTAGCTTCCTATACCGCACAAGTAGTCAGCGTCTTCAGCAGCTTCTTGGTCTTTGGCTGCAGTGGGCACTTCCTTGTAGTTTGCCGTGGAAGACTTGTAGTGTTCTTTGGTTGAACCCATCTCGGTGGCTTACAAGACCAGAATGGGATACTTCCCGTCGTCTGCAATCGCTCTATGGGCAAACAGAAGAGCGTGATGCTCTTCATGTTATCGATTTAGCGATGCGATAAAGCTGGAGCCGAGTACGTCTCATCACGCCGCAGCATGGGATCTCGCAGAACGCTTGTTAGAACGCCGTTTTTCCGTGAAGTCTCTACGTCAAGTGTGGTGCCCGTTCGATGCCGAGAGCTTTGACTTGATGAGGGAGGGCATGGTTCCCTCGCCGGCCCCTATCACTGACGCAATGCCACGAAAGCTACAGATGCAACGGATGTCAGTGTTTATTGGCTCCTGAATGGCGTTAGATTACGAACGTGGTGTGCCATTGTGTGTGTGTGTGTGCGCTTCAAGTGTTGTATTATACGCGACATCCTTTTGCCCTTGGCTCCATATTTTTTCGTGGATGGAATTTCTGCGCCGTGACGCCTGGCCAAGGGTTACATTTATTGTATTGCATATCGTGTTTCTGCCTCATTCTGCGACGAAGGAACGAGCATTGTCAAAATGAAGCAGCGAGTGCCGCGGTAAAGAAAGGGATGTAAAGAGTATGTCGTCTCCCTGGTGTTATGGAGAGTTTCCAAGGATCGTCATCATGCGTGAGACATGAGACACTAAGTGTTCCTGAACAAGATTTGGAAATGAAGCAAAACAGCTGACGTCGAGCGGCGCCCGACATATTGTGTTCGTTCCATACCACACCTAGCTGAGACTGTATATACTGGCTTCAGTTTCTATTCCACCGGTTCGCTGAAATTTAACTATACACATGCAACAGAGTGGCGGTGCTCTTGATCTTCAGATTGTTGCATATAGTTACAGACCTTTGACAGCATCTACTGCGGTCAAAGATGTCACTGAGTGTTTATTTTAATTAATTAATTTAATCAGGTTTAGTCGAGAGACATATTTCTCCCGCATATCAGCGCTGCCTTCAAGGCAGCGTTGACTCCCACATTTCTTTTTTACTTGCATAAATGTGAAAAACAGTCCGCCTGAACACCATAGTAAGTTAAAATAATGCATTTATTTGTTGTGCCTATAGAATGTGGAATGGTGCATATTAGAGGCGGGTTCTGTTCATCTTTGCCCGTCCAGCCAACGTTACGGCATCCTTCTCTCTCGGCAAGTTTTCTTCCGCACCTAGGACGAGTGATGCGCGTCATTCTTCGAGTGATTAAGATGTAAGACAATCCCTCACTATTCAGCACCACAGCCAAAACTTCTGTCCACACAACGTGAATCCTGTGCACCGCGACCAGAAGTCACGACCTGTTGCTGTGACTGTTCAACTTCTGCATCTCTGCCGTGTCCTTAGTTGCTTCTGTCACAGGATCGTCACCGTACATATCCGTAACAGTCCTGGAGTAGTAGGCCATGATCAATGTACTGAACATTCCGCAGGCGAGAAACATGATGGTAACGCTGTGGTACGCCATCCGTAGTTTGTCCAGGTCATAGAACCAGCAGTTTCCCCTCTGGCCGTTGCGTTCCTCCCAAATGAGACAGCTGGAGTCGAAAATGGCAGAGTATACCAGAGGATATGGGATTGCAGCTGCAATGGAAACGGCCGTCATTAGGTTTAGTGCCAGAGTTCCGACCCGTAAAGGGACACGGAAGAGCGACTGTCTCCTGGCACTAGTACCCCAAGTACCCCAACGTTTGAACATTATTTTTTATATTTGTCTTCAGCGGTAGATCTCGCATAGACTATGTTTTCAGATATCTTGACATACAGTGCCGCGATTGACGTCATAGTCCTCAAAAACGTAGATTTCATTTCTGATGCTTCTGTGTCGCGCCGGAAACAACACCTTTTGTGAATATCACGTGATACCCGCACAGTGCGGTGGCATAAATTCGATAAAATTGTGAGGGAACGATATTGTGGGTGTGGTGGCATATTGCCGACGCATATGCCAGCCAGCTTGCAGAAAATTCAGCCTGTTCTTGGCTTCTGAGCCATCTACGAAGACTACTACACACGTGTGTTGCCAACATGAGAATGCAATAGTTGAAACTCTCTTTCATAAAGCCGACTGGGTGTTTTAAATGGCGAATTTTCTCCCTATTTATAGTCGTCAAAATCAAACTTTCACAAGGCACATGATTTCAGCATTGTTGTATGTTCAGTTCTGCAGGTTCTGCAGTCTTTTTAAAGAGAGACTTAAGTCAGTGTTACTTGTGTCCTTCTCCTCATACGGCTTCATACATTTTCAGAAAGAACACGGGTCTTACCGAGAAAGTTGATGCAAAATCCCATCATGCCCATAGCCATGCCTTTATCTGCAGGGTCCACGCATCTAAACAGGTACCATTATATATGACCATGAGCTGGAGCAACAGCATCGCGTCGCCATGGGCCAGTTACTTACCTGAGACTAACGAGCGTGGAGCCGACCCGGGACAGTTGTCCCAATAACATGCCTATACTCATGATGAGTACAACGATGAACAACTTGTCGCAGAAAAATTCGCAGTAGCCATCTTCAAAGCCCGTCGCACTCGCAAGGGCTCCCACTATGGATGTCTCGTTGCCGGAGATGCATGTGCACGTCATGGAGCCCTATACAGAGGACCAAATGAATGGAGCGCTGATGACGGCAACAGACGATGGTGTTGTGTGAGCGTATACTATAGTACACAGCGACATAGGAAGAAAAGAAATGACTATGAAACCCATGGCGCGAGCCCACAGATCCGCTGTCTCCAGCACAGGTCCAAGTATAAACGACCCGTGGAGCGACAATTTGATGTCAGTATTATGGATAAGTTTCATTCTGATCAGCAACATTAGAAACAATGTTAAATAGTGCTCTACACTGACGCTAGTGAGTCGGGCCTCGAAGAATGCACTTCCTGGCTCATAGAACGCGCAGTGTAGAAGGTGTACTCACATTGCCGAGATTGAAGCAACCAGCGTAGCAAGGAGAAAAATAGGTCGCTTGATCTTCCATGCTGCAGACGGGCTGAAAGGAACGCGTTGTGCACCCACATTCGGAGTTGCAAGGATTCTTCATGGACAAGCTGAAATAACGGAATCCCTCACTTTTGAATTGGTCAAATGACACCTGTGTTGGTGTGTTTCGGTGCGAAAGGACTGTGAAGGCATCACGAGTGAGAAGCTGATGTTTAGGAAATTGTACCTTCCATCTGGATTAATCGTTGTTCCCGCCAGTTTCCAGTCGGAGCATCCCATGAACATGGCGGTAAAGAGGAACACAATGTTGATGAACTCGCTTGCAGCACCAATGAGGCCGATGGTCGGTGCCCGCGGCTTCCAGAAACGCACGATGATTCCACCCAAGAATATTCCTACCATCATTGCGAGCACTTTGGTGGGACCTAAAAAAGAAAACGTATGCAAGTCTTACCGCAGCTGGAACCCCGAGCCACGCAGAGATCTGCCCTACTTGAGCTCCATTTCTCTTAAGTAATTATGATTACCAATTTAACCTACCAACAGTTACTAGTATTAGTGGCATGGCTTGTTGTCTTATTTCATGCGCAGAGAATGTTGTTAAAGAAAGAGAGAGAGAGAGAGGGAAACGCGTGGCGATCTTCCGACTTGAACCAAATCAATGTCGTCACAGTTGCCGAATGCCTTCAGGGATAACCATCTCCTCTATAACCAAATAATTATTTAATCATCGCTTTTTACCGTCACTCACACGTTTCTCAACGATGGGACGTTGGAACCCCCCTCAGTGGCGCCTACCTCAAGTTAGATTATGTACATACATTTATATGTGTGTGTGTATACTTTGTATACATTCTATGTACATTCCATATATATACATATATATATGTAATTAGAGAGAGAGAGAGAGAAAAGAGAGCGGAATGCGAACAACTCTAATGCCTTCCTACATAGCATTGTTCGTCTGTTAATAAATTTTGTATACTGATATAGCAACAAAATGACCCTCGTTCCATGACCACGAGGAGCTCCACGATTGGCCATATCAGTTATCACGTGGGATATTTTTCTTTACTGAAGCCGTTGCAAGGGGTTGCGTATAGTAGTAAGTTCCACCCAGAGGAGCACTTGACGGAGTCTCATGACTTCTGCTTACCAGTAAATAAACTTGCTTTTGACGCTGTCACTCTGTATTGATTTTCCACATATTTTGGAAACATGCTGATGTATCCCCCGAGGCCATTAAAGATGAAGATCAGGGCAACCAGTTTCCACATCAACACCGGATTTACGGCTAAGCGCTTCACTGTCCGAGAGAAATCTGGAAGAGCAAATCATATATTCATACCCATGCCCACGTACTGCCTTACTTAATTATGAAGGATGCACCGCATACGTTTATCGTAGTTTGACGGTTCCGTGTAAAAACGTTGCCAGGCCTATGTTTTTGAATGCTTCGTACCTTTCAGGTCGCGTTGTATTTTTTCCTTGAGACTCTTGGGCACTTTTGGCTGTGAACTCTCTTGTGTGTCGTGAGCATGGCACGCAGACGGTCTCCGAATATGCCTCGGGAAGAGTGCCATAGGCACGGACATGAGAGCCATGGCACCACCCCAGATGACGAAGCCCAGCCACCAGGCCCCTATCCAACTTGGATGCTTGTTTGTAATACCGGGATTTTCTACGCAACAAAAAAGAAGGGGTGTGCAAACGGGTCCTGTCTTACGTCTGGGCCTTCATTCGTTTTAACTTTCGTACATTAATGGCACACACTGTGTATAGCAGACGAATGTCTGTCGTTTGGACAGTGCCGGAAAAGAGCCCATATAGCTCTACGAAGGACTTCAATGATAAACGATGTTGGCCTACCAAAGGGTGATTCGTAGATGCTGAGGCATACAGACGCTGTTATATAACCAGCCATGGGCCCGATCAGTCGGAGTGAGAGGATGAGACCTACACAGAAAAAAAGAGTCAAGTACGTCCGTAGCAGATTATGCGATTTTTCCGCTGGTTCATTTGTTTGATGTGGCCCGATTTACTAGGAACAATAGCAGCTTAATGCCTCACGGAATATTTTCGGGACTTCGAGACACACCGCGCTGGGAGCGGCGGAACAAAATGGTAGTCAACGTCTACGATTACAAGAAAGCATGCCCTTACGGGCAGGACAACGAACGAGAAATAATTCATTCCATCTGATCCCTCGTCGAACGAAACAACGCAACTTCCTTGATGCTAGAAGTGAGCTGTGTATGAAAATAGACTTACTAAAATACACAGGTGAATCCTTCTTTTTGACGTTGTCGTCCGTATACGTTGTGCCAGCGATGTAGAACGCTGAACCTCCGAGCCCGTTCAGCATGTTGGCAATAAATAAGATGCTGACTGCGACGATCGCGACGGGCGCCGAGGATTCGTCAACTTCCAGTGCACCCTTTTCGCTCTTCGTCAGGCAGTATTCCTTATGGACAGGCGATTTTCCGCCGTCTACATTGTTCACTTGCTGTCCACCTATCTGACTGCTCGTTCCAGGACCATAGACAATGTACGGCAGTACGCTTAGAAAACAACCGGCCACTGCCGTCCATACGCCGAACAGTATTATTTTCGGTCTGCTGACTTTGGTGGCATAATATCCTATGAGCAGAGTAGCGAAGAGTGAGCTCACGTTGTCAGCAATCAGGATGATTCCCAGCATTTTGCCGGAGAGGCCAAACTTTTTTTCTATGGTCGTCAAGCATCCGTTGAGGTACGCCTTCAGTGCTCCTTGAAAGATCCCGAAGAGAATGTAGAATAGAAGGAAATAATATGGCTTTGCGAAGCGTTGAAGCCACCGTGGTCTGTAGTTCCCGATGCCGCACAGGAAGTCTCTGTGTTCCTTGTCGCGTTGACATTCTGGCACGTTCGTTGGAACAGGCTGAAAACCGCCACTGGGAGTCATTTTCACTGCATATATTCCTGTTCTTACAAATATCTGAGCACAGACATGTGTGGCCTGCTTCGAGAAACAACCGTACGTTTGAACTCTATTTCAACAGACGATGACCACTTGAAAGAGATATGTGGCAGATAGCGGACATCGGCAAAAGATAAGCGGTGTCGGTAGCGCGTCGTCACAATCAGTCTTTCTTTAGGATTGCACTTTGGAAACACACATTGGAAGTCTTACGTATTGTCCCCTGGGTAATAAAGGCCTGGACACACCGGTTGAGACGGTGTTGCCTTCGAGCACATCATGGGCTCCACTCGAGGCCTAGATACGGTAATCGGATAGAGAAACGTTGTTTGAAACACTGGGAGAATTGTTTTGCTAGGCAACGACCGTGCTTTTGCGCGTACACGAAGGCAGAGAAAGGCGGTCTTTATTATTTGGCGCCGGAGCGTACACATGTGATTTATCGAATGGTGGTCCCCCATGTGGCACTGAGTGGACTGAACGAAAAACATAAGCCCTATCCAAGCTGGATCACACTGGATACCTAGAGACATGAGCGTGTGCTGGACACACATTCAACTCAAAGCGTCCACAAAAGCGTCTTTCCCTTTCCAGTTTGATGATAAATTCTCTTGCGTCTGTTCACGTAGACTTTACTAGGTTCGTTTCCTGCCTTTTGAAAGTATGCAGTGGGAGAACGCTTTTGTATGAATCACGCTTTTAGTGAGGCCGAGTTCCTCGTGGTGTCCTCAAAGGGTTCAAATTATTCGTGAAAGCATAAACACTCTAAAACAGGACGTATTCGATTAAGTGACCAGGTTGAGTATAGATTTGGCTCTGACGAAAAGTTCGACTGTCTGAAACCTGTAGATTGGGATTTTATATCGTACCGGTGGAGGCGCGAGGAGCTGGAGACGTGTCTTTATGGCGCGTACGGACTTCCCTGGTAGACGACATAGATCTCTTCTGTAGGTATGAACCGTCAGTATAGAATATTGCTAGACCACGAGTTATCATTTTCAAACAACCATATTTATATTCTACATTGTGCAAGATTTTTTTTTCCTTTCAACCCCACCTTCTGTCGTGTTGCCGTTGTATATGGAGGTCTTTGTCGTAACTATACCGCACTTTTCAGGCAGTCCTGGACGACAATATAGAAAACAGCGCAGAGGATCCCATATTCACCATTGTCTGACGAGATAACAACGTCCGCTTGTTGTCGGGATCCCGAGCCGAGTGCTCGCGTTATGATATCGTTTCGCCTCCTTATCTGGGTACAACTGGCAACGGAGTCGATATGGGCATATCAATCTGTTCATCTTGTGTTTGCTGCGAGAACATCGTATCGTGTTTCATCCCTGCCTCGCCTATTCTCAACTGTGTGTCTGACTAGAGTTGTGGATTCTCTACCTCCGTAAGAACGTTCCTAAATGTCCCCTTATTCGTGAACGTGGATAGCGCAAAAGGTAACGTTGTATCTTTTATTGCCTCATCGACGAGCTCAGCAATTGACGATGAAATTTATTATGATCTCTCGACATAGTTCTCTCTCTCATCTTTCTTTTTTATTATAGAAGTTCAAAAACATTAACGTAGACCAGACAAGAGCGTGTTGCGCTCAGAGAGTATGGCGTGAAGTCTCCAAGAGGCAACACGTGTTCAGTGCGTCATATTCGCCCGTTTGAAGTCGTATGCATATAGTGCATGTAATGAAGTGGCATTTTGAACATGTATATCGGTATACAGAGCGAAGATTTACCGGGCATTATGGCAGTCCTTACACTTGCAGGTTATGAGAGAACATCAACTGTTCCATAAACTGAATGAAGGGACAGAAAGAAGTGACCCTTTAAATCCTTTTAGAAAGCAGCCTTCTATAGCGCAATGGTAACGCAGTCCTACCCCGTGGCGTCGCTCATGATCACGGTTGTCTCGCGACGTAAGCCACCAATTATTATTATTAAAGCATCCAGAAGCAGAACTGTTTGACTCGAAAGGAAACTTGTGCTCGCAATTGTGCGACTGTCATTCTTCAGTTAATCTTTATTGAACTGCTGTCCACATCATCGGAGTCATTACAATGTTCTCTCGCAGTGGTGAGCCCCAATGTGTACCGAAACGTCGAGTTAACACCGAATTGACACAGTTTTCTAAACATAGAACAATGAATTTAGACACACTAAATTGCTCATGAATGCATTCAATTGGGCTCCTGCCTCAGGCTGAGCCCTCAACATGCCTTTGAAGTCAAGCATGAAACAGCAGTCAGCGGGCAACCGACCGTCCCGAGGTCAGCGCCTATGGCTTCAGTTCTTCCACACCCCAGCGTGCTATATGATTTGCTTCTCTGCACTGGGTATCCTCCAAGGCTGCTACTATTCGTACCTCATCGGCGTCAACACGACTTTGGAAAGACGCTTTGCCTACAGGAGCTTCACCGCCGGCCTCATCTTCTTCGCGGACAATTTCGGCCCCATCCTCCTCGGAGCCATGATTGGCATGTACAGCGCCAAGCATCATCGACCACGCTGGGTTGGATCGGCCGCCGTCGTACTTGGTCTGTCCTGTATCCTCGCGGCCATGCCATACTTCATCTTCGGCAAAGCGGACGAGGCGTTCAGCATGACCGATCCCAACGTAGAATCCAACGTGAATCACTTCTGTCACGATGGTGCTGAAGATCGGCTGAATCGAGAACAGAACTGTTTGAAATCGAGGAAAAAGGAGACCCTGCCTGCAGTGTTATTCCTTGTTACTTGCAACTTTTTGACAGGCATCGGAACGGCGGTGTATTATTCCGCTGGTACGGCTTACTTACAAGATATGGTTAAGAGGAAGAACTCTGCCATGTATATGGGTAAGCAGACTGGCATTTATGGATTTCATGTTTGAAGATGTCTTGCTTTTCTTTTTTTCAGCCGTACTAACGGTTGTACGCGGTCTAGGCCCCTGCTTGGGCTTTGTCTTCGCGGCGCTCATCCTTGCACTGTACGAAGACCCTTTCTGTAAGCGATTCCATAAAGTTTCCTTATCTTTGTTATCTTTGTGCATGCAATACAAAATGCATTCACGGACAAGAGGTAGGTCATGAGACTTTGTATGTATAAGGAGTCCCGTGACTGGGCGCAATACTGACATCTGCCGACTGTGCGACCTACACGAAAACTTGAAGCTTATTACCGTTCTCCCATACAGACGACCCCGGCTTCAAGGACGAGGATCCACGATGGATTAGTGCCTGGTGGCTGGGCTTCGCCATCCTTGGTTTTCTTCAACTGCTCTTCGCCATTCCTCTGTTTTTCTTCCCCAGAAGGATAGCCAATGAGGACAAATCGGATCCCGCAGAAGAACATTCAATGACCTTCAGAGGTAGAGCTGGTGGGACGTAAGGTCGCAAAAGGAAGTCAGTGCATGATTCTCTTGCAGAGGCATACGATGCGACCAAGCGCGTCATGCGAAATCCTTTGTTGGTGTCACAGACGTTCGCGCACGTGTTCAAGTGGTTCGGTGTGCTTGGCTTCTGCACCTACGTCCCCAAGTACATCCAGGAGCACTTCCAGCAATCTCCGAGCACGGCTGCGTTGCTCAGCGGTAATGTCGTTCCCTCATCTTCCCTGATCGGGTTATTTGGCCCTGTAGCTTCTCTTTAACGACGCGTGTCTGTGTCAAGTCCGGCTAGACAAACAAGTCCCGTCGCGCAACTTTCTTTTGTGGTTACTTGCAGTTCATGACAAGCAGCGGCGGGTATGAGTCATGAAAGTCACAGTGCTCTGACCCTACTTCAGTCCCAGAATTTTCAACACACGTTTAGTGGGGCAACCGCTGTGTGATGTCCCTGCTCTTCGCCATGGGAAAAAAGAAAAGCTAGATTCGCCACTGATGGCAAGTCCGCGGCGCTGTATGGGTGGCGCTGTCATGCGCCTTGTCCCGTAGAGTTTCGTTGCCTTTCGTTGCGTCGTCAGAGATACATGAAACGTCGGTTACAAGTACTCACTGACTGATCCTGTGGGAGAAATGAAGAATGTCTATGTTTTTTCGGAGAAGGCCCAGAGATTACAGTAAGTTTTCCATGGCGTGTTTGTAGGGGCCTTTCCAATCGGTTGCGCAATGATGGCGACCTTAGCCGGAGGTTTCCTCATCAAGACCTTCAAGCCTTCTCCTCGCATCTTGACAGCTGCCATTTTCGTCACAGAACTGATCACGGCTCTTCTCTTCGCCTCGCTTATGGCGTTCAGTTGCCCCCAGCCTCAACTCACTGAGCGAGGAGTCCTCAGGTCCAGGTAAATACTATTTATGATCCTGTTGTTCTCTATGACGTTGCTTGCATGAGTCGTTAGAGTTGGTTACGAGCTGGGTCCTCGGTTTGGGTGGAAAATTATGGGTCAGCTCATGTCTGAACTGATACCTAAAACGAACATTTACAACCGAGAGGTTCAAAAGTCGCGAGGAAATGAAACCCTTCCTGAAAAATTTTAGGCTTTGAAATGAGGCCCCCAGAGATCTCGTAGTGCAGACATAGTAATCATCGATCGAACAAACCGAACGTCATCAAAGATCACACAGCATTCGAGCTTCATCTGTTGTGGTTGATCGGGGGATCTCAATGAAAAGTACTAAACGAAAGCACGAAAATTAAACCACCCAAGAAGGGTAATTTCTGTGTTTCTGCTTTGTGTTCATCAAACTACAAAATACTGAGTGAAGTGCTCATCTGTTAATTTCTATTATACAACGCTCCAGATTGGATCTGGTGAACTCGTGCAACGTGAACTGTTCCTGCTCCGTAGAAGTGTTCCAGCCTGTCTGCGAAGGAAAGACCACTTACTTCTCGCCCTGTTTCGCCGGCTGTTACGCGAGGAATCTAAACGGCAGTGTACAACATGGTGTAAGCAACCACATTCTTGTCTTTTGGCACGGCAACCGCTCTGGACGGTCACAGTAACTAGAAAAAGCAAGGTAAAAAAACAACACAGTAGCGGTACTAGTAACATAATTTCTTGACGTCCACAGAGGCGGTACGTGTTTCGCGACATTCTTCGTATTTGAATCAACACGGCATGTTGTACTTGTCACGTTGAACGTTGTCTCGTGTCGTGCACAGTCCTACTACAATTGCAAGTGCGTGGACGCATTCGATGACGATGGTGTGGAGCGCCGTGCTACGGATGGATTCTGCGACAGCGACTGCCCTTTTCAGGCCTTTTATATCATGCTCTTGTGCATAGCCTACGGGTTTTCTTTTAGCACCAAAGCTGGACAGATACTTATTCCACTCAGGTACGCACACCGTGGCGCCTTTTTCTTGGTGGCACCAAATAGGTATCAAACTGATCTGACGTTATATCTTCTTCTGTGTCCTTAGATGCGTGGAAGAACGTGACAAGGCCTTCGTGCTTGGGTTTGCAGAAGGTGTACTCGCCCTTTTCTGTAAGTACCTGCGTGCAGATAATAACTCAGTTCAGACTGTGAGCGATGAAGAAAAAAAAAAAAGTTGAAAACGAGTACGTTTCTTTCCTTTCCTAATGATTTCGGAGCGATCAATCCTAATTTCAATCTTAACATGTGCATAAACAACAGAATCATTTTCAGTTCTCAGCAGTCGCTAACACGCTGATGATGCGATCTTTTGGGCCGCAGCCAATTTTCACAATTATTTTTGTTTCGGCTGCAGCTGTAAACGAGCTCCTAGTAACTGTACAGCTCTTATTCTCTCCAATATTATCATCTGGACTTTGCTGGGAGCATAACACGCAGAAGCAGTTTGTCATCAGTGTCTGGCCAGATCAATTTCAGAAACTGATTCTCGAATAAAGTCGCGAATAATTATTACCATCATCTTCAGTGTGCTTAATTCTGACCCTGGCATGCACAGAAGCCCACGACAGGCTGCCATAGCATCAACTTTCATATCGTTCAGGATGAATTCGATTGAATGTGTTTGCTTGCAGCTTTCCTTCCATACCCACTGGTCTACGGGTCCATCATCGACGCCAACTGCGTTGTCTGGGAAGAAAGCTGTGGATACCGGGGCAACTGCTGGGCCTACGACATGAAGACCTTCAACTACTCGCTTCATGGCGTCACCTTCATCTTACTTATGGTCGGGGTGGCACTCAACTTCGTTGTCTTCTTGTTAAGCAGCAGGATTAAAAGCCTTTACGGACGGGACAAGTCCTTGGCCAACCGGGCCAGAGGTCTGGAGAGCGTACGTGAAAGCTCTAGGAAAGGATCGGTTCGGAAACTCACGAGAAATGAGATATTTCACATGGTCTCCACAGAAGATCCCGATGACGAATATACTGATCCAGTGGATGGACCGGATTCTGCAACATCACCCCAGTTTTGAAACATTTACGAACAATAGTTGTGCCCTCATGCAGCCAACCTTGCTTTCCGCTGCACTGAGGAAAGCTAATAGAATAGGCTGCTCTCGCCACTATGTTTTTTGAAGAGACCAACACGCATTTATTGGATTAACTTGCGCAGCTCCTGTAGTCCTTACGTCTTTGTTGTTGACAATGTAAAACAGGCTAGTCTCTAAATAGGGGCGATGTGCGTTGTACGACGTGTTTAACTGATACATAAGGGATGAAGTGTTGGTAAATGTAGGACTTTATGCAGCATTATGGAAATTGCGGAAGTGTATTGCCTTTCGTGGGGGATCTCATGAGTCGAAGCGCACGGACACTATCAGTGAAGACGACGACAATGTCTCTATAAGACTTACACTTCTCGCGTGGAGCTGTGAAACATTGCGCGGGATGAGTGCATTCGACCGGCGGAACTCTGAGGCACTACGTCGGCTTGGAATAAAGCACAGAAGTCCCGCGTCTGTATCTTGACTGAGGCCGCCGCACATATAAATGCTAAAGCCAGCACGGCATACTTGGAGCTATTTTCATGCTTTTTTCAGTGTGGGGGACAGGGAAGGCAATGACCAATGATGGTTATTCTTCAACAAGAAGCATGTACCAAAACAATTTTTATTATCGAAACTACGGTTGCAAAGTAGGTTAATCTAGACTTCCTTCGATTCGACTTCGATACTCATAACTTCCAAATTTCCAGTACGCTACAACACAAGCTGCTCACGCGCGCTGTATTTCGTGCCACAGTTCTTGTGACGTAAGGCCACGAATTATTATTAGTAGCAACGCCCACTCGCGACTTGGTCCAAAACGTAGAAGCGCGCCTAGAGGTGGAGACCACGATCTGGGAACCCATGGAGAAAACTATTGACACCGATAAAACAGGTCAGCAGGTGAAGAAAATCTATATATTTCAGCAGCCCGACTATGGGCACAGCAAAAATACGAACGCAAGAACTAAAAAGAAAAAGTGTTTATGTGTTTGTCTTGTTTTTGTGCTCCCAAAATACCATGAAAGATATGAAGTTCATTCACAGGATTCGCGTCGAGCAACGCTGTAATGGCTGTGTCATGGGCTGTTCGACCATAAGTCAGGTCAGAAGACAAGCCAATATTGAAGCCATTACAACAAAATCCAATATGGCGGCAAGAGCTCAAAGTTATGTGTTGTGGAAGACTTCAATGATTACAGCAAATTAGTTCAGTAGCTGGCCGCCGTAAAATAGGTTGAAAAGATGGTTCAGGGGCTTCTGTTGGTAAGTACAAACTGTCATGACAATGAAATAAAATGCTGTAGAAATTTTGTGAAACCAACTCTTCCAATCACGGTTCTCAATGGTTTCACTTGATGTACTGACACCTTAATTTCGATCACATTTATTTCTCGTTCCCGTTGCAGTTACGTAAACTAAGCCGCCCTCTATCACGTTCATTCGGATCTACCCATTTCCCACTTCGACGCGTCGTGGTAACCGGCATCGGAATGATAACACCACTTGGCGTCGGCACTGAATATGTGTGGGACCAGCTAATCAAGAGCCGGTCTGGAGTTACTTTACTTGGCGACGACTTCAAGAATATTCCCGTGAAAGTCGCTGGTATGGTTCCGAAAGACTCTGCCAGACACCCTGCCTCATTCAATGCTGAAAAGTACCTATCCAAGTCGGATTTAAGAACTATTTCTACAGCTTCAACATTTGCTATCGCCGCAGCAGACGAAGCACTCGAAGATGCATCTTGGCATCCGCAAACAGATGACGACCGTAATTCTACTGGAATCGCCATTGGAATGGCTATGGCAGATCTGGAATATATTGTCGACACGGGCATGGCATTCCGTGAGAAAGGGTACAGCAGAATGTCGCCATACTTTGTTCCAAAGATACTAACAAATATGCCGTCGGGTCACATAAGCATTCGTCATAACCTCCGTGGTCCCATACATTCTGTTGCGACAGCCTGCGCCACTGGTCTTCATGCGGTTGGAGATTCGTTTAATTTTGTTCAACGTGGTTTTGCCGACGTTATGGTTTGCGGTGGAACAGAAGCTTCAATCAGCCCACTTGGAGTCGCTGGTTTTGCTCGGATGCGAGCGCTGAGCACAGCTGAAGATCCAACCACGGCGTCGAGACCGTTTGACAAGAAAAGAGATGGCTTTGTCATTGCTGAAGGTGCTGCTGTCCTTGTCGTTGAAGAGCTGAGTCATGCGTTGCGGAGGAAAGCAAAGATATATGCTGAAATTCTTGGCTATGGTTTGTCTGCAGATGCTGTGCATATAACTGCATCGTCTGGTGAAGGTGAAGGTGCATTCCGTTGCATGAGAGCTGCATTGAAGAGTTGTGGACTGAATCCGATAGAAGTTGGTCACCTCAATGCGCATGCAACGTCAACCCCAATAGGCGACGCAGCTGAAGCGTTAGCTATTCGGAAATTATTTGGAGACAGCGTTAGGAGTGTGGCGGTAACTGCAACAAAAAGTGCCTCAGGACATCTCCTGGGTGCGGCAGGAGCAGTCGAGGCCGCGTTCACAGTGCTGACGTGCTACCATAGAGTGATACCGCCAATACTGAATCTGGAGGATCCTGATGTTAATGGTGATTTGGACTTTGTAGTGAAAGAAGCGAGGACATGGGACTGTGAGAAGAGAAGAGTTGCGATTAAGAACTCCTTCGGGTTTGGGGGAACAAATGCCTCGCTAGTTATTGCAGAATTTAGGGATGCAATGTAATTTAAGAACGGGTACTTCTATATAAGGTATCCTCAAAGCCCTCAAATGTATCATCACTGGGGTCATTTCTAGCAAATACGAAACACTAGCTGAGTGTATCTAACAGGAACTGTATGTTCAGGAAGTTAAACATGGTGTCTAAAGGTTGCCTTTCATATTTTTCATTTCGTAATATTACGTGCTGAGACCTAAAGCCTACTGCGTGCTCCCGGGCGTGAAAATGCATTGCATTTTCACGCCCTGGAAATGCAAATGCATCGTTAGCTGACAAAATAAGGCGGCAGTGGGTTTTCAGCAATCTTCCATCCGTGCGTCTAGCAACCTTGTAGCCTCTTCAATATGGCGCCTTTGTCGTTTCTGAGGTGTGATACGGTTATGCATTAAAAGTTAAATTGCACACTCTGTAGCAAACATAACTTGTATTTCCATCTCGGGGGATTACAAATAGTGACAAAACGTATGTTCGCAACTCTTTTTTGAGCATTTGCATTTGAGGATTCCAAAAAAGATTACCATGTCTGCTGCCTGTCGCAATATTGCATCCCTTCAAGCAGCAAACGTTGCTTTAAAAACAATAATGTATGTCCTGTACGTTGGCTACTAAACCCGAGTACGGCCGTACACGATGCGGTGTGGACGCGGTCATTGTAACATTTTAGCAGTGTGGACATTCTATTCGACGCAATTAGGAAGCTGCCCACAATGTTGCGGTCGTTGTAACGCATTCTCATCTTCTGGCGCTCATTCTTTTTATTTTTTTTTGTTTTTTTTCCCCAGCCTCAATGTTTCAGTGTTAAGTCTTCGTCACATTTTCTCCTCAAGGCTTTCGATTTCCATGCGTTTGGTATGTTGTGCCTCAGTGTTGACAGGCGATACCATATGGCATGATTAATGGCATTGTAAATTGGATTCCCACTGCCGTTTTCCGCAATGAGACAGCGTCTGATGTTTTTGCCCTGTTCGTAACCGGTCGTGGAAGGTTCAGTGTGTTTACAGTGTGCACTTTTATAGGCCCTCCCTCTCTACCAAGAATAACTCACGAGGGTTTCAGCGTCAATGGACACCTCGGTAAATGAGGATGATGGTTTTAGCTTGCAAAAACAGAAATCACTGACCACAATGCATGGGTGACCACAGCTATGCGAGCACGATGCATAGTTCTCCCCTCACTGTTTTCTTCTATGTGTCCTTTTTAATGTTTCTCCTCTTTATTATTATTTACTTTTTCTTTTTTTCGATATGCATGTGCATGTCCTCTTCTTGTAATGATGTTGAGAATATTAAGTACGTGACTCTGTCTGTCTGGCTAGCACACGGCAAAATTTCACGTTTTTTTTTTTTTTTTTTTTTGTGCGTGTGAATGTCTGTGTGAATAACCACATTTTTGCTAAGCCCTTCCTTCAGTTGCTTTGTAGGCTGTGACCTTCCGTGCTTTGTTTCTGCTCACCTTTTCTTGTCTACACCCAAACAATGCACTGTCATTTGATTTGACATCTTTCATGTTTATCGCCAAGGCTGGACGCCTCACAACAACAGTTGTTACCCTCATGATGTTGTTCCTCATATAAGTAATTTCAACCTGTTCCAAATGTCTTTCTAGGGCTACCCTGGAACCCAGCCTAAAAAGAAGCGTAACCGACATCGCAACCGCCACAGGCGATCTACAGAAACAACGCCTGATCCTGAACAGACGCCAAACGTTACAATAATAACGAAGCAACCCAACTACGGCATTTTTAACACAAACGAAGTCCTCACACAGGTCAACGGTGTCAGCATCTTTCCCGTTCCTCCTGCTTCCCCTCATCAAGAGCCTAACACAGAGGGTGATCCTGCAGCCAATCGACCGATTCCAAAGTCGACCAAGCGCCGAAGGAGAAGGAAAAGAGTCCAGAGAGAGGCACAGATTTTGAAGCAAGAGGACAGCACCAAAAACGAGTGCTGCAAGATCAAGGATCAAAACGCGAAGTCGTGCTTCGAGTTGATCTGTCCTCACTCGAGCAAGCAGCCACAGCCGGGGCCTAAGTTGAACCTGAATCCCTCGTCAGAGCAGAGCTTTTCCCGGTTTCAGAACCTCTCAGACAGTCTTGTGAGGAAACTGGCCTCGTTGGACGGCTCCTCGATCAGTATCACGCTCGTAAACACTGACGAGAAGAAGCCCATCGGAGAAGAAATGCCACGAAAAACGGAAGGCACGAATTTAGGAGGCGTACGAAAGGCCCAGCCCAAGGTCGAAGTGAATGATGTAGGGCCCAAAAAGACACAGAACGAGCTTCATGCAACAGGAGACTTGAAGAATGTGCATCAACACAATAAGGTTGAGGTTGTGTCAACACAAGGGGCGGATGCAGGAGTGGAAAAGACGAAGGCCCAGCTGAAAGCTGAGCGGAAGGCCGCTTTTGTAAGTGGCATCTTTTCTTCACCTTTTTACAGTTTTCATTGTGTCACGATGTGATGCTAGGTCAGCTTTATTTATAAATAGATAAAAACGTAATGTTTTAAAGTTTATTTTAGGGCCAGCAGCAGTGTGGTTTTCACGACATCGTACGTTCAGTTATGTTGTGCCTACGAAACGAGGAAAATGGGATACATGTCATTATGGTGTCTAGATTTCTTGATTGCTTCTGAATCAACAGTGTACGTATAGTGTGAGTAAGTGAACACAAAAATTTCTGGCTGAGAAAACAGATGTCAGTAGGAGGCTTTTTTTTTCCTCGATATCTGAGATGTCACCAATCAAAAGGAAACTAAAGAAAATTCAAGATTTCAAGTGCCAGGAACAAAATACGTGCACCGTTTTTCTTCGTGATAGTTCCTCATGCACAGCTGCTACTAAGAATTAATGGAATTAACGTTCCATTTTTTAATGTCTCATATCATGTAGGCATCTAGAAAGACTGTTGGACTATGTTGTAACTAAACTGTGTTCTGTTCAGGAAGCCCAGAGAGCAGCACAACTGGGTGCACAAGGAACTGGCAGTGAGTGCATCTTGTAACCTTCCTTGTTTAACCATGTTTTACTTACTATTTATGACATTTACAAGTGTGTATACATGCTTGTGTAACGTTTGAACTGAAAAAGTATGCTTAGAAATTTCGGGAAACTATGGAAATGTTGATAGCAAGATTCAAGGAATATTCCCGGCCCAGGCAAGGACATAGGGCCCAGTCCTGTCCAGTCAGAAAAAAGCAAGGCAGAGCTGCGTGCTGAACGCAGGGCCATTCAGGAGGCTCAGAGGTTGGCCAAAGCGCAGGCTGCAGCTCCAGCCACGCAAGCCCCAAGTGCTGCAAAGGATGGAGATGGAAAGAAAGCTGCAATAGAAAGCCAAGCGGTGCAGCAGAAAGTGCCGTCGGCAAAACCGTTAGTTGCTGACAGCAAGAAAGAGCAGGCCACAAAACCACCTACAACAGGTAAAATGCCTGGCTAATGCAAGAGTTTCATTGCTAATGGAAGATTATATGGTTGCTTGTTTTTATGCCATATGTATTATCTAACATCTGACAAAGCTTCCCCCTTGGTCTTCCAGACGGTCTTAAAAAAGGGATCAAGAAGCCGAGCAGCGACACAGCCCAAGGTGACCTTCGTATTCTTTCTCATCTGCACCAGAATCCAGACTCTCTGGACCACCTCCGAACTTACGGGTAAGACGCCAGCGAGGCTTATTCTCGTTTCTTGGTGCCCTGACTCGTCGCTCGTGTGACAATCGTAGGCTTCCCAATTCTGGAATCCACCCGGACGTCCTGAGAGTCGGGTACCGAATGGCCAAGGGTGTTCTCTCAGGATCCAACTCCCGGTGTTTCTTCATGTTGCTTGCTTTCAGATCGGTGAGTTCTTGATCTATTTCTGAATCCTGACTGTTTTTGTTTGGAACACGTTCAAACATAGTTTTGACATTGCTTATCAGATGATAAGAGACTATTGCAGCCAGTCGAACAAGAGAATATCGCAAGACCTACGTGAACATCTTGATTCAGATATTGAGTAAGTGCGGCCATTTTCTATTTTTAATGTCACTGTTGTCGTCTTTAATGGGGCTCTAGTGTTCAGCTCATTTCTACATATAACTTTAAGCATTGTTATGTATCTGCATTAAGGAAATTTTCTGTGACCCTTGAATTAATGAAAGGCAAGAAGGTTGACAACATCTTTGGCTCCTGAGACTCGGGATATTGAGATTTAGTTCACTTTTTTTACCATGACCTCTCACTTTCTGTGTTTGAAAAATTTATCTCTGTGTAGTAACTAATGTAACTGAACTCGTGTAATGATGTGGTGGCCTTGAAGTGTCCTGCTATAATCGGCGTCGTTTAGGTTGTTAGCTTTGACCTTACCAACTTTTGTCACCTAGATTCCTGAAGAAATGCAGACCACTGAGCGTTAGCATGCAGAATGCCATCACGTTCCTCAAGGGTCAGATATCAGAGATTAAGGATACACAGCAAACCCATGAAGTGAGATACCTCCTGAAGTTTTCATTGTTATAAATCATATATATTGGATTCAGTTCCTTTCTCTGAATAGTATGTTCAGTGCTTGATATGATTGCATTCTGCTACACTACATCATTTTGTCAAATGTTGGAAAACGGTTATTTGAAAAAAATGTGCCTTGTGAGGAAAGAAAAGTATATATATTGAGAAGTACAGAATGAGATTGTCACAGTCTATACCTTCATTTTGGCCAAGGTGAAAGAAAACCTGATTTGTTACATCAACAAATTCATCCATGAAGAGCTCTATCTGGCCTGGAAGCAAATTTCGGCGCTGGCATTCATGAAGATTTTAGATGGTGATGTTATACTGACATACTCTTGGTGAGTCACTCTGTTCAGCTCTCTTTTTGAAATGTATCTGGCGGCTGCCAAGAAAATCTCACGATACCGTCAGACTCCTTTATAAGGAGCTTAGGTAGACTGTGCATTCTTACCTTTCAATATTTGCAAATTCGCCTACAATGGACTTTTGTTACAATATGATCGAAAAGCTGTACCCGGAGGTCACTTGTTGCCCAGTAACCCTTTTTTTTTCCTATGTGGTACATGTGCCAAGGTATAAGGACTTGCGATACACATCCAAAGCGCCACTCATGCTGCTGTATCGCAGTTGCCAACTAATTAATTTGGCTGGGTACGTGATGCCACTTCCCCCTATGCAGCTATGCGGACAAGGGGAAGTTGATGTTCTGGCTTCGTGGAAACTATGATGACTGTTGCGAACACCACAGCATAAGTAGCTCTAATTTTGCAAGGGTGCCACATGCAAACAAGTGAGAAATGGAGAAGACATGCCATGACTTCATCTCCTGCAGTGCTATACACTCTAAAAACAGAACTTCACCGCATAACACGGCGATTGGTCATCGCCGTGTTATGCGGTGAAGTTCTGTTTTTAGAGTGTAGTTACCAAGTTTATTTACTGCAAGACAAAAGCTCTTATCTACTTTTGAACTTGTCTCGGTCTAGAACTGAATATGTTTATCGCACTTTAGCAAATCCAAATACGTTGTGAGTCTTTTAAAAATGCTGCGGTCAAGCTTTCGGCACTTTTGAAACGTCCTCTTTCTGCACCGCGATAGCCTTCCCTCTCTTCTCTTTCTTCCTAGCCCGTCTGCGGCCTTCTAACGCTAGTTCCTTTCTAACACGATTCACAGTTAATCCTTTTGTTGCCTTGAAAGATGTAGTGTGTCTGCTTCTCTGATGATAATACTAATGACACATTTGGAATCGTTGCCACGTGAAAACGTGCAAGAATAGGATACTCTCTTTTTGTTGTTTTAATTGTCTTGTACCAGTAATAGATTTTCCTGATCAGACAGGAAAATTGCTTTGTTGTTTCAGTACATCTATTGTAAAGGAATTTGTTATAAATGTCTAAAATATATATTGAATCCTATGGTTTTGGCCGAACCAAACTGTGAAAAAGTTTCGTCAAAAGGTTGTTCGTTGTAAAGGAGCTTGACTGTATGTGCCGTACAAAACACACAAGGAGGGAAAGCTGGTTAGAACAAGACACATAAGTTGATTTTGGCACGTGACAAACATGCTGCATTGTATATGGCTTTCAGCTGTTCCTTAGTGCAAAGTGTCCTTAAAAGTGCCCACGAGCAAGGCAAGGAGTTCAGAGTCATCATTGTGGACAGCAGGCCCCGACTCGATGGTACTGTGGCCCCCACTTTTGAAAGCTGCCGTGATTGATGATGTTCATTGTTTTCTTGCAGGCTTAGAAATGCTGAAATACCTGCGCACTCTAGGAATCAGTTGCACGTATATTCTCATCAACGCTGTTTCCTACATTATGAAAGAGGTACGCAGTGACAATTTACCTTGGTTGTGATTTGTGCCACCACCTACAGTCTCGTAAAATGTTTGGTAAATTAACTTGCTTGCAGGTGACCAAAGTGATGCTTGGAGCCCACTCCTTGCTGGCCAATGGTTATGTGATGTCTCGTATCGGAAGCTCTCAAATTGCCCTCGTAGCAAAGGCCAGGAATGTCCCAGTGCTTATCTGTTGCGAGACGTACAAGTTCTCAGAACGCGTTCACACAGACTCCTTTGTGTCCAATGAGCTTGGTGAGTCTCTTGCGTGTGTGCATGTGTCTTCATCGTAGTGTGCACAAATTATGAGGTGAAATTCTCAAAAGGGTGGTGCCCGGTAGCCCACTCGAGTCACAAGCAATTCGTTAGCATCCATAACTTAATGTTAAACATGGGCAAATCTAGATGTTTGGAACTGAAACGAATGCAGTAGAACATCGACGATTCATACTTGTCTGGACGGCAAGAAGCATTCAAATTAAGTGTGTATAAACAAATTGAGGCACATTACGGAGCGCAACTCAAGTTAGTCATGTGGTGGTTTCATTCCTTGCAGAATTAAGCAGAAAGGATCATCGTTTAACTTGATGTGAGCCGAAAGAAGGATATTCAACAGTGTTAAGGTTCATAACCAGCTGCTTTGAGGGACTCAAATTTTTTCCTAGAATTTTCAAAACGAGATGATGCAACAGTACAGAAGGAACAGAACGAAAACAACTAAAAGTCGAGAAATGCTCCCCATCGTCTGGAGGTGCCTGAAAACATCTTTTTTTGCACAGGTCCTTCAAGTCATCTGCTGAGAAACCTCCCAGCCTCTGTGTCAGCCGAGAGCCTCAAAGATGTGCCCTCTTTAACCATGTTGAGCCTCACGTATGACGTCACACCTCCTGAATTTGTAGACATGGTCATCACAGAGAAGGGAATGGTTCCTTGCACGTCTGTGCCGGTTGTCTTGCGCATGCGCAATGCCGCCGTGTCGTAACCCAAGCCGTTACTGGTGAGGCAGAAGTTATGCGGTTCCACTTTTTCTTTCTCCAGATGTCCTCCGCATCGTGTATGATACTTTGTCTTGGTTTGCTCTGTGGGAAAGACTGCCACACGCTGTTAATTATAAACACTGGTAGCATTATAAGTGAATCTTTGTGTGCCTCCAGATATTAGTCTGTTTTTGTGCAGTGCTGTAGAACTACCTAGCAGTGACCTGTTCTGCATTTTGGGCAAGCCATGAAGTGAAGAGAAAGGAAATTTCGTTATTCCCGTACTCTTAAGGTGCTTGAATTTCCGTCAAGGTCAGATAAATCAGAGCTGTTACCATTGCTACCTCAAAATTGTTGCATTGGACATAATTGAGATAGGTTTAGGTAAAAATACATACCCACAAGAACAACTGTGCTGCGCTAACGTAGTGCGGGATGTAGGCTGCACTTCAAGACATCTGATCTAAAGTGTTCACCATTCTTACTACAGATATTTTTTGCATAGTTAAACACTTGATTATGCAATCTACTCGAAAGATAAAATTACTGTATATTATACCCTATATGTATAGGGTACAGTGTGAGAGGTAGTGCATACAGACGTTTCTGTCTGTCTAACACTGAACGTGCGACGTGCGATTCGCTACTGTGACTTCCTTTACACAACCTTTTAACAGTTTATGGTCGCTCTAAACACGCTTTATGAATAGAGCCGGAATTTTTTTGGCATGTTGTTTGTTAGTTTTTTACGGATATGGGGTTAAAAATCGGGAAATTAAATATATTTTCTGCTATGTGTCCACAAACTTCCAAGTACACAAGTTCTCTCTGATTGGACCCTAGCCCTGGCCGCCTGAGGTTTTAACACGTTGCAGACATCTGCGCATGTCACTAGCTCACGTATAAAGCTATTAAATAAGCTCTATACATTTGTTTATAATGAAGCTTTCAGCTACATTGTTGTTGATGGGTTCTGTTACACTAAGTATTGAGACCCAGGCACGTATGATGCTGATAGCAGACGAAAAAGAGACCTCGCTAGAGGGCGCACTTGTAGTTCCGTTCGACGGGCTGGTAACCGTCATCGGCTTCGACGGTCATCCAAGAAGCATCGCGGAAGAGGAGAACCATAGGGTGTTCATCGCTTGCATGTTGAGTAAACTTGAGTCTTCTACAGTACTTGGAAGCAGCAGCTGAGAAAGTATATATTGGTTAAATGTCACAGAGTCGCCATCCTGACAGTTGATTGTAGGGGAAGAAAAGAAACTGTTCAGAACGATTCCGGCCCGTAACAGTCGAGTATATATTTCGTTGAAAAGAAGTGTGCCTCGACGTCACGTCGAGAATACCGAATTCTCCGCTGAAAGCGCAGCGGGTGGCGGCACGTGACCGCTGCCCAATCAGAACGTTGCACACTTTTTCCCGCCACCAGTTTTGTGAAGGCTCTCAGGATGACGTTTGCAGAACGGTTATCTAAAAATTTGCCCAACCCTTTTATGTCTATTTTCAATGTGCATCTGCTGGTATAAGGTATAGACTTCGTGCAGCGTTTTGAATCGGCAACGTAGGTTGTTCTGTAGGCAATATGTTAGCCTTTGAGCCATGAGGGCCCGTGCGAAATCACCTTTTAGCAGATCGTAGTAAGAGGCCGCTACCTCTCCCCCGCGCAACGTCGATGAGCATTTACTGTCTGCGTCCGATTCGCAAACATCCGCACAATACGTAATTTTCTTTTAAACGAAATGCAGAACGCAAGGAAGACCTGTACGGACGGATTCTATTTAGTGTATCGGTTCTGGTAGATAGTGGGTGAGGATAAGCTGAAAATCGGATAAGACTCATGTTGACGTTGTAGCACTCTGTCCCGACCCACGTTATGTTGCTGAATTAGGCTACCTTAGAACTAGAAACAAAAATTTAATGAAGCGAAAACGGCCACAAATGACTTTCAACATCGTGCGCGAGGCATACGTGTAACCGCCAGCACTGGTCATGCCGATGTAGCTGATTAGTAGATACATAACACAGACGTGCAGCGCTCAGCTTAGAAACTCTATAATTTTGAGCGGATCATGTCTTGGGCTACAAAATACATGTAAAATACCCGTAGCTTCGCGCGCCGTGACTTTTACATGTGGTTCTCCTGTTCATCTGTAGCTACTGTCTACGCACGGCCATGCAGATCTACATCGGGATAATCGTTGCTTTTCTTTTGTGTGCTTATATTTTTCAAGCAGACGCGCACGTCATTATTTCTGGACGACCACAATGACTGCGTAAAGATTGTTCTCACCTCTGCGGTAGATTTTGCTGTTATCAGCTTATCTGTGCAGACGGTTCTGGAACCGCCACTACGCGGTTGGCTGCTGCGCTTACAGCTGTTGCTGCTTGTGGTAGATCCAGTGTCACATTTCGAGTGCCTGATGCTTAGAGACTGTATTGTGTTTTGTGATACTGACTGCGGCGAGGACCTGCAGGTCATACGTGTAGGAGGTAAGTGGTGATTCGTACCGAATTTGGGCATGTTGTGCGCTTTGCGGTGCCCTTCTCCGCTTGGTACTGGTCGGGGGTGGGCGACGGAGTGTACGAAAGTCTCCAGAGGGCATTCATGGGTGGAGACAGGCTCTGTAGCCATTCGGGAAGTGAGCACAATACTAGTGTTAGGTTGCGTCTGTTCCGGCAAGTCAGACGCGACTGGATTAGAGAAAGCGCGATTGCTCGTTCCCAACGTCAGCGTGGGAACATAAAGCAGTATGCGTCGGTACTTAATGTGAAGGTGGCACTTCAGCAAATACGAGACGCCTTTTTATTGTCCTCTCTCTCTTTGGCCATCGTTCGTCCCATAAGCACGCCTGAGCAGACTTGTAACCTTTGCTCTTTAATAGTGAATATCATTCATAAATTAACAGACATTGTACAAGAGTGTTTCTCACACACGGTTGTGCTGTACACGTATTACAAAGAGAAAGCTTTGGTGCGACAAATACACTTTGTATTTGACAACGGTTCGAACCATTCCTGCCGTCGTTCCCCATGAGCAGGACTGAATAAGTTGACTAGCATTATCGAAGAAAATGTTGGTTTCACATCTTGAAGCGACGTGCTTTTCGCGAAACTCCCTTGGTGGTTTCTGTACCGTCGCGCACAAGCTTAACTGACTGAGCTTGGTGTTGGGTAGCCAACAAGAAAGAGAAAAGGCTTTAGTCGTCAGATGTTGCCACAATGCAGAAGTAACTGATGCTTCGTCCATTCGTAATGACTAACTACGAAGATTCCCGAAGAAAGTGCATAGCAGTCCCCAAAGGTGAAATTACATCCTGTCAAGGGCACAAGTCGCTGAAAGTGTCTTTACTAGTTATGCGTCTGCGTCATAACCAATGCGATCTTTTCGTTATCGTCATTCTCTTGCATTGAAACACGAAAATGTGACCAGTGTGGGGGGCTCGTCCCATAGCCGACGCTCCTAAATGGTTCAGCAAGTCGCGCCTTGTGCGTTCAGCAGTCAGCGACTCAATCAATGAAAAGCATTCGCAGATACACAAACGCACATACGCTTCCTCGCACACACTAATGTGTCCAAACCGTTTGCCACTACAACACGGCCCTGTCTTTTCAACACGCCATTCCCCTGTTAACAAGATGCTTTGCGCTTCAGGGGTTTTCCACCGCTAAAGTCGACTTAATTCTCGACGTCCAGGATGTCGGGCGCTTGAAGTTCACCGTCCTCGTCTTCTTCCGTGATTCCCAATGACGAAGCTGATGATGAGGATGCGCACGGAGCATTGCAAGAATTCTCTAAGTCTGGGTCCTCGGGAATACCCAAGGTATGCGTGAGGGCGTGACGCCTGAGGTCGCAGTTCCTTCTGAAGACCTTTCCGCAAGCGGGGCAGTTGTAAGGCTTGATGTCTGTGTGTGTCAGAAGATGGGTCTTGAGGTTTGACCTCTGGTTGAAAGATCGACCGCACGTGGGACACTTGTGAGGAGAATCGTCCAGGTGAAGAATACGGTGAACGGCCAAGGTCCTTGACTGGCAGAATCCCTTGCCACATTCGCTGCACTTGAAAGGTTTCTCTTTCGAGTGGATGTACCTGCGAACGAAAACATAATTGCATGTGGGTTATTATGACACAATCATATAGTTTCATGACTAACGTGACGATTCAGTCGCCGTTACAGCAACATGCTCATGCAAACAGTCTTTGAGACCTTCTGTGCTGACTTCTATGAACCCCCGCGAAAATGTCGATAATTCAGTTCAG
>JARGYV010111253.1:0-33289 GCA_029532675.1 Ornithodoros moubata | reverse complement strand
ATGCCTAGACCTCCTAGACAGAGCACACGTTGCTTTACAATATTTTAGCCTGCGCTTATATTCCACTCTACAAAGTACAATTATATGCAACACCATTTAAACACTATTAAATTGCACAGCTTATTATGCGACATTAAATCAATGCAAGACACACTGATGCTATTATAAATAATAATAATTTGTGATATTATGTTGCAGACAACTGTGAGACTACTCTGAGCAATTTGAGCAAATCTGGCATGTTACACTGTTTCCTAAAGAAAAAGGTAAAATCAGTGTGAAGGAAAGAACAGACTTTTTGCTTGTTCATGGGCACCATGTGCAAATAGACACATGAAATTTCACTGCCTCACTCTGCGACTGACAAGTTACATTAAATGCTTTATACTGTACTATATTACTTGGAGGTCTCCATATATCCACAACATATGTAGCTGCTTCATATGAGCCTGAGCTTGGGCAATGCCGACAAAACAAACACAAAGGACCAGACAATGGTCAGCACAATGGTCAGCACAAATGGAAAAAAGAGGAGGAAAAGAACATTCTGCCAAGAACAAAAACAAGTCTTTTTCTAGTCAAATGAATTGAAATTTCCCACCACAAAGGCTCACAAACGTTGCAATCTTTTAAATGGGACTTGTGGTCTATTCCACTGTCAAGTAAGAGAGAAGAGGATATTGCATGTCTTTGCTCTGGTCAAACCTTTCAGCGTGGGCGACAGTGGTTGTCACTCGAGGACGTTACCTCAAGAACCAAGTCAGCCTATCCATTCCTCTAGACTCCTCTTACATTACGCTTGCTGCAAATAGCCCTCACATGCATCCAGAATCATGAAATTTACAAGGGTGGATTGAAATCTGAGATGGAAGTGTGTTAACAACAAGCTTGTTTTAGCAACCCGCTCCGCACAACCTATCTTTCTGAATGGACAATGAAATGGTGCCATGCACATTTGTAACGAGCAATTTACCAGACCACTTCTTATCAACTTTGAATGGCAAGTTTAAGCTGAAAGATGGGCTTCCAACACAAGCCACCTTTCGTGCGCAAGAGAATTCTTCAAGGACAAACTGATGATAGAAAAGGAATCCTGAATGAGACCACCTTCTGCCGTTTGTAGTTTTCAGACAACTGGATATTAGCCGCAAACAGAACAAGTAATTTCTTGTAACAACAGCAACCACTTTTTGTGCAATTCCTCCTCAGCAGCTGCTTTGTTTTGGAGACTTTCCAGCCACAAAGAGGAGAAAAAACAGCTGAGAAATAAGCTTTGGAGTTCATTCACCAGCTAACCTGTGTTTCTAGCATTTTCCATAACTGCTACAGCATGGGGACATTCACTCCTCCAACAATCTGCCCATGTTAGGTCCCCATTTCACCTGTTCCTCTTTTCCCTTGACAGTGACATCGATGGAAAGCACCTTCTCTGTGGTAGCCCCAAAGAGGTGATGCTGTTGTTTCCCACTTGACTTGAAGGCCAATGCATTTACCGAGGCTGTGCCCACAGACAACAGTGTGGGCTTGCTCTGTCTGAAAAAAGAAACTCGTCGGTTGTACGGCCACCAATGGGTCGGACCAAATGTCGAGATGAGCCTTTTTGCCCTCCCTTCTTTTATGCAAATGTTTTTCAAATGTTTATGCTGAGGAAATGGGACTTTTCACCAGAGAGATGGATCGCTTGCCTGTCTCTGGTGATGTCACCACGAAAGAGGAGGACATTTCCATCCTGGAAGCCCACAGCCATCAGGTTCAGATTCTCGTGCACTGCCAAGGACTTGACCTGCAAGAAATGCCATTCCTCACTCAAGAGGGGGAAGAGTCAAGAGGGGGAAAAAGCCACGAACAGGTGACGCCGTCGTGCCACCGACGGCCCGGGTTATTCGCGTGCACATGGGCTTCCCGTGCTTGTCTGCCTGCAAGGACATGACAACAGTTGCTTAAAAACATTCTCCAGCAAAACGGGTGACACAGTGGCAGCGGTCAGCAGTAATCAACAGTATCAAGGCTGACAAGTGCTTTCCTAGTGTTTTCTGCCCTCGTGTATTATCCAACAGGTTGGGCTCAGCCACTCTACACAACTACTGCAAACTCCCGAGGCTCACAGTTGGCTTGTCTGAAAACAACTCGAGAGCAGTTTAGGATCATCATGACAGAGCTTGTCTTTACCATTTCATTTTCTGTAGAGAGGGATCCACAGGAAGGGTCAAAAGCTTTCTTTGCTCCACACACTTTCTAATATTCTTGTACTAAAAACAAAAAGCCAGCTCCAAATAAAAAGGAGGTAAATTTTTGAATGAGACTCGGTGTGCTCCTTTCATGTTCTCTCAAACATCGTCATGAAAGGCTCAAATTTTAGGGACTTTGAGACATTTGGCTGGAATATTGAGGAGAAGAGAATACAAAACATTCCTCTAAAGTTTTGCGATGATTGGCCCAGTAGCTTCTTTTTATATCGAGCATGCCCTAACGAGGCTTCTCATCGCCCGCCTTGCTCTACCGGAGACGAGGGGCAGTGACGTCACAAATACGCTTGTCCTCCTCACGTAGTATTGCAGTAATGCTTTTCACATCACTTTGAATTTTCCAATTTGCCATTGGCTCTTTACGTTGATGAACCAGGCCACTTATACACATAAGGTCCACCGGTTTGCAAAGGTCATTGGTGCATTCCAGCCACCAGTTGCCAAAAATGGGCAGTGGGAGTTATACATCATTTCCGCCCAACAAGTAGGTATATGTGGACTAAGCATTCGACGAGGGAGAAAGTATCTTAATTAGAAAACAATGGCAGAGCTTCCAGCGGTGAGAGTCATTTATTGCCCTCGGAGCTTGTACCGTAAATGAAAATCAAACAGCTGACCCGCGAGTTGCCCTTTGAGGCACCGGAATGTGATACATGTTGTTTGTAGCGGGATGTGCCTTTTATCCTCGCAAAGGGATCCAAACAGTGCAAAGGACTCTGGTTGACTGAGCTGAATAAACATTCTATTCACGGCAACTCACTCTCGACTGTTTTTTGGGTGACAAAGCAGGTGAGGCATACATCTTGCATCACATGCTTGCTCACCTGGGCCATCGCACTTTGATGGTTTCCAGTGTCACCCAATTAGTTGATTGAGATCAATGATCAGTTAATGAGAGTGTGAGAAGAGGTTATAAGTGAACATCATAAATGAATGCAAAAAACACCCAACACAGCATTCACTATGTCTCAACTGCTTGCACTGTGTCTGTGTCGTCTGTCCCCTGCGTTTTTCGCGTTGGTTTATAATGTTAGTCTTGATGAGTTACTTCATTCAGTTACTATGCATAGTAAAACCACTTGCCATCAGTACTAGTGTCAGAATTGGGTTGGGTGGTATCACTGCTGCATGTTATGCATCATACTTTTTCCAAAAATGTTGCCACTGTCACAATGAAAAACACACAACTGACCTTTTCTTGGTTCCATACTTTGATGAGGGGACTGATGCCAGCCTCGTCAGCCTGAAAGAGGTCTCAGCTTAGAGGGCTTCTATGAAAACGATGACAATGAACTTAAAAGGATCAGCATGTTCTTTACCCCCACGGTGACCAGCAAGGGATGATGTTGCATCTGTTGAAGGCAATCTGTGCTCAACTGGTAGGCCCGAAAACTTGTCACCTGAAGCTGGCGATTGAGGAGCAACACATTCCCTTCAACGTCTCCCAGCACCAGCTGGCCGCGACCGCTGGAACTGCACGTCACGTTCACATCCTGAAAAATGATTTTTTTTGTTTTCTTTTTACAAATTATACACAGTGAGGTATGGCTCTGCACAGTCTATTACGAATACAAGAAAACTAATCTCCTTCCAAGGATGCACCTAGCTGTGCATCAAACGCTATTTTGTACTCCGTGAGATTGTGGAAATTTTAGAGATTTAAGTTAGGAAACTTGCCTTTAGTTTCTCCCATGCTTTGTCCGTCGTTGGTTCCTTGACCACTTCCTTGTCAAAGAAGTTAAAGCGTCTCCACTGGGCACACGAGAACACTTTTTACCAGATATTTTGACGAAAAAAAAAAAAAAGCACCGCCTCACGCTGATCTGTTCAACACCCCGAAGTTTATTACACGAAAGATAAAACCAACGTACAAATACTGCCAGGCTGCACAAAGTGCAACATGTTTCAACAAAAGAACCTTCTAAAGATGGGAATGAACGCTTATAATGTCAATAAATAAACCGTAAAGCAATAAAATATTTTCCTCTCTCTACCACACACTACTCACCTGTTTAAACGCCATTGGGGAGTCATTTCACGCAGTTACGCCAGATGGCAGCCCAAGTCAATAAACAAGCAGACGACGTGGGACACGCGAAATGAATGACATTTGAGAAATGTTTCGTCGGAAGCCCATGGGTTAGAGCTCTGCGGTTTCATAGCTGAAAGCCACAAAGAACATGTCTGACATAGCAGACCCACCCAGCATAAGTCATGTTACTATACCATCGTCCACACTGTCATATTGCACACTCTGTGCCATACGGGTAAATTCAGCGCTTTCATACGTGCAGGACGGCTGGCACGCCAGTACTTTCGTCTTACAGTGTAGTTACGTGGTCAATTCTAAGTCAACGTCACTCCTACAACCAAACCTCTATTATCAATATTGCACGGACACAGGCATTTCATTTCCACTCCACTCCGCTCTGCTTTCGTCTCAAACGAAGCGCAATTCTTCAGTCTTAGTTTTGTGCGTACATTTACATTATTAAGCGATTTGCATTGATCATACATTTGGGTGCAAGAGACAGACGTGTGAACCGCACGTTACCCCAAACCCTGATAAACTTCATTGTTTCCTTCAAGTAGCGTCTCATTGTTTTATCGTCACGCGATAAGGCGCCGCAAGAAAGAAACGGTCAGCGAGTCACTGCGTGCGCCAACATCGGACACGTCGTCGGCGTCCATATGGTGGTGTCCCGTCTGCTGCCTAATTAATTATTCCCATCATCCGTCATGTTCCCTCTGATTGCAGTTTCCGCCGCCGCCGCTTTCTGCTGATCTGCGTTGGTGACGTCACGAGGTCACGTGCAGACGGGCGGGCAGGCGCGCGCGTCTTGTGGTGGGTTGTGCGCTGCCATGTGAGGAGCCATGCGGACGCGCGGCCTTTCTCCGGCCTTCCTACTCACTTTCTTACTCACTGGCTGCTGTCACTGCGTTCTCGGGATCCGATGGCTGTGAGTATTATCCCTTCATCTTCTCAATCCCTTCATCGTACTGTACCTGTACGGGAACACCCCTAGGAAAGTACCTTCTGCCAACGAGGGAAACCCCAGCAATTTTAGTCTCAAGTACCAATTACATGAGTGCAAAACATGCACTTTGCAATTTTGGCACCAGGGCGGAAGAGCTCCCCTGAAACCTCTCTGGGAAACACGGCTCTCCAGTTTTTCTTTACATGTACGCTCCTGGTTGGCGTTGGTGCGTTCAATGCGAATTTTTACCTTTCGATCGTCATATCCCGCGACTCCAATGTTTGCCCCAGAAAAAAAAAAAAAAAAAAGTTTGTTTACGAGAGGCCAATTTCAAATGCACTAGAAAGCAACGCCAGTGTGAAAAATGTGCGCTCCTACAGCGCGTACGACAGCTATTAGTCAACAGCTGAGTTCACTCCAAAGTGTAACGAAGCGGGCGCATGTAATTCCCCCGCTCGTGGGGCCATCCATCAAAGTTAACGATTAGGAGGCTGAAAAAGGTCTGTTAATGATACAGCCATTAATTTCACGCCTAGAATTCCAGGAAAAAAGAAAAAAAAGTTTCATACAAATGACTTATTCGTTTCCAAGGATTTGTTTCTTTTGCCTGCGAAAATTTTTGCCTCAAGGGAGTTTTTTTTTTTTCGTCGTAGGCCAGCAGGCGAATAGCGAGACCCAATTTTATGGCCTGTTTACAGTAGGAACCAGATGCCCCCTACATTTCTTTTGCTGGAAAATCTTTCTTTTTGGACATGAGGAACGAAGGTGTAAAGTCATTTGCAGAGGAGAGAAAAGTTTTGAGCAGGCAAACTAATGGGTGCGTTAAAGAAAGATTGATGATCTTCCGGCCCAGAGGTCCATTAAAAAAGCAGTGCAATGTAATCACTCTTCCTCCTCCCCTGGACTACTGCTACACTGTCACCAAAGGAGAGTCATTTGCCGAAAGAGCCTTTTTTTCGCATGCGAAGGAATTTTGTCTGGACAGCGTAAGATGGAAGCGTTCAGAAGCTATGGCTGGAAACGGGCCGGGTCAATCGTCGAGAGATGATGGATGGTCCAACGGGCTTCTGTTATTGGAGGGCGCGATGAAAGTGGACGCTTTCCGTGAAACACTGTCATGTTTCGCATTTCAAACGGGGCTACCGCCACATCTATCGGTCGGGTGTGGTGGCCCGCGTAGGGTGTGGAAGGGCGTTTCCTTGCTCAAGGATTGTTCCTTCTTGACGCAGATCCCTCGTGCGGACGTCCTCTTCGTTGGCGACGCTTGAACGGAACGTCTCCTGCGACCAACTGCGGGGCCTCAGTCGGGCCCAGAGGCACATCTGCAGGAACAACTACGACTTTATGCAAAGCGTCCGTCGAGGAGCCAAACTGGCGGTGCTCGAATGCCAGCATCAGTTCCGTCAACGCCGCTGGAACTGTTCCACCGTCAATGGAACGAGGCTCTTTAGCAAGGCTCTTTCGGACGGTGCGCTTTACCTTTCTTTCCATTCCTGCATTCTCACATTTTCTTCATTTGTCAACATCGAACAATAAACAAAAAGAAAAAAAAAATCCAGGCTGCATATGTAATGGCCGACACCAATTACACTCTTGTGCTAGGTTTTGTGAAATTTCATTTGTTGTTGCGTTCCTGCGCTCAAGTTCGCGGGTTCGATCCCGGCCGGTGGCAATGTGGAAGAGGTAAACACTTGTTACTGGCACCAGGTGTGCACGTCAAAACATCCCCAGGTGGTCCTGGTGGTGCCAGCAGTTATTAGGTGACTGTGCATGACTCGCGCCAGCAGACTCCACTCAAATGCAAATACTCCACTCAATGGGTCAACTCAAAGGGTGTTTCTTGCAGTGTTGTCGGGGACGCGTGAGGCGGCCTTTGTTCACGCTCTGAGTGCGGCTGCAGTTGCCCACGAAGTGACGAGGGCCTGCAGTGCAGGTCGCCTGGCCGGACGCTGCGGCTGCGACCGTTCCGTCAGGGGGGCTTCGCCCGAGGGATTCAAGTGGTCCGGTTGCTCGGACAACGTTGCTTATGGCGTGGCCTTTTCCAGAGCTTTCGTCGATGCCAGAGACCTGCGACTGGCTCGCACGGTGTCCAACCCAAAGGCCCTGGTCAACCTGCACAACAATGACGTTGGCAGAAAGGTAAGCCCCGACTTTGTGATTGGGCCAATCCAACAAAAATGCTTGGTCCAGGTGATCCGGGCTCAGATGAGCCGCCAATGCAAGTGCCACGGTGTGTCTGGCTCCTGCGAGCTCAAGACCTGCTGGAAAGAACTGCGACCATTTCGGGATGTGGGCCACGTCCTCAGAGAGAAATTTGACAAGGCCACCCAAGTGGAAGTGAAGAGGCGAGGATCCCAGGGAACCAGGTCCCACTCTCGTCCGCTCATCCTGCCGGTGCGTCCCACCTCGGTGGATGCCAACGCCCTGCAGTACTTGAAGCCGTCGCCCAATTTTTGCGAAGCTAACGCGAGTGTGGGCTTCCCGGGCACGAGTGGAAGGCATTGCGAGCCCTTCTCCTCCTCGGCCGACGGCTGCGAGACGCTCTGTTGTGGCCGTGGGTACAACACACGCCTCGACCGGCTGCTCGAACGTTGTGCCTGCAAGTTTGTCTGGTGCTGTGAAGTTCGTTGCAGGAGCTGCGTCAAGGACGTCAGCGTCAGTACCTGCCGCTGAGCGCAAAATCCTCCTCATCTTGTGCACAGGACGCATTTTATGCCTAATTTATTTGACACCCACACAGGCTCTTCTTCACTGATCATTTCCAGACCTCTTGAAAGCACTCTGCTCATCAAATCATCTTAACACCTTGTACAAGTAGCAATAAAGCCCCAGTAGTTGCTGTTGCATGCTCTTTCCAAACAAGGTGCGCCGGCCTCATGTACGCATTGGTCTCAAGCTGCCTCCAATTTAGAACACTATTTATTTTCTACATTTCCCCACACTGCGAAATGATGACTGGAATCTTGGGCTTGTTGTTAGGACCGACGGGAACGTTTTCAATTTTTCTCATGACAAGAAGACCATCGAGGATACGACCTGTAAAAATTGCTTTTGGAATCTGCCCCCAAAAGAAGAGCATAAATGTGGCTTACCAAAGACAACATGTTTCCCGTCGAGGAAGTCGCACTTTGCGCAAGTAATGAAAAACTGGCAGCCATTTGTGTCTCTGCCACTGTTAGCCTAGGTTAATATTGGTGTAAGACACGCACATATCACACCTCCATAGAAAGCATCCTTACCATAGAAAGCAGACCTGGAGCATCATGCTTCACTTTGAAATTCTCATCGGGAAACTTGCTGCTCCCATAGATGCTCATCACTCCCATTCCGTCACCCTGAGCACAAGTCAAAACTCACTCATTTCACTCATTTCCTATTGGAAAAGCCTCTCCTATTTCCTATGGGTACGCTAGCTCCGTCTTCATTTCTTCTTCATCTTGGCCTACGCAACCTCACATTTCATCAAAATTAAAGTAGGCTTGCAGCGGGATCCTCATCACATAAACCTAGTCCCAAAAGTCACTTTTTCATTCCGTATTCACGCTACCCCTTGTCTCCCGGCTACCCCAGTATTTTGCGCGGTGATCTAGAACATCTAACGCTAACACCACAGGATTTCTTTCTGTCTCTAGCACAATAAGCACCAGTAAAGTATTAGCAATATTGTTTCTGCAGCCCCTATCTTGTGGGAATGTGCCATCGGACTGGAAGCATGGAATACCATCATCATTCATGGCCTATCTCTTTAGCTCAAATTTTAGAACCCATTTGGTACGCTCATATTATGTACCGCCTTGATCAGTATAATATTATCATTAAAAATGAACATGGAGTGAGAAAAAATTGACACTCTTTGAGTTAATACACTTTGCTTTTTTTTTTTTTGCTTTTGCTTTGAGTGACACTCTTTGAGTTAATTGACTCTTTGAGTTAATAACAGATTTGTTTGAGTCAACTGACAGAGGTTGTCAAGTAGATGCTATCTTTAGAGATTTTAACAGTGCATTTCATTGTGTTTCACATAGAAGCCTTATTAGTAAGATGTTACTGTTTAATTTCCATCCTGGTATTGTAACATGGATGTCCAGTGTTTTGTCCCTTACAACCCACTGTGTCAGGGTTGGTGATGCTCTACATGTGATGTGTTGGATGTTTTATCTGGTGTTCCACAAGGTTGTTAGGCCCGCTATTGCTTCCGATTTATATTAATGTCTCTTAATTGTTCTGTTTGTCTTTACACGGACGATTTAATGTTGTAGACAAAAAATTCTAAACATTGACGACTGTACAAACTTAGAGGAATCTGGATAGAATGGAAATGTTAACAGAGGTCAATGTTGCAAAAACCAAAGTTATGCCTATATCAACGACTCTGCTTTTGTCTCATTACATTTTCCAAGCTAGAAGTCCTGGAAGAGTTGAGCACTATAAGTACCTAGGAGTGCCTTTATCGCACGACTTATCTTGGAAGAAGTGTTGGACGGAAGACACAAAAGACATTTAGACTCGTCAAAACGCAAAGGAATCGGTATTTTGGCCAAACCTTAATGCGGACAGCTGAGAAGCATGACAGCTGGCTGGCCACCAGTTGACATGCAACCTCTTCTGGGTAGCCCCAGTGAGTGGGAACGCACTTTTTTTGCTTCATACTTTCTCACTTTCTAGAGGTGGAGAAACTGCAGAACGCTACTGCAAATACCGTCATCGACAAGCTATTTTTTGCCAGGCATGGGCTGCCATTACAAGTGTTCTCTGGTAACAGACCCACAAATTCAAAGAGTTTGCAAACTGCTATTAATTTAAGCGCACAACCCCAAGCCCAGAATTCCCTAGATCAGACAGACTAGCGGAAAAAGATGTACAGATTGCGAAACGTATCCTAAAAACATTTCTCGAGGATGGTAGTGACCTTTGGCTGGGTGTATTAAGTTACAGAGACCATTAAGTTAAGTTAGAGGATGGCTCATGGGCCTTAGAGCCCGATTTTGGTTCACAACTACCAGTGCATGTTCAGAGGGGTACAATTCATGCCAAAGGGTAGAAATCATGGGATAGGAAAGCTAGGTCGTACAAAGCTGTGAGTGAGAACAATGTGCAGCACCTGTTGCCAACCACGGAAGCCTTTCATCTAGATGGAGCAAATGCAACCTCCGCAACGGACTCTCCTTCCATGACGACGACATGACGGACGTCTACTGAGGAATCACCAGCCTGCTCAACAACAAAGACCGGCCAAGGGAACCCCTCTGTATTTTGGTAAGATACAAATTTCAACCAAATGCCACGACCGTAATGCTTGCGCATACTTCTTAATTGTTGCTTGTACCTCGATGAAAAAAAAAAGAGGGGGTTTGTATCAGCAAGATTGTACTTGCGTTTCATGTCTTCAAATAAACCAGTCGGAGACCCGGTTGCAGAACTCCCGAGTGTTATCACCTTTCAGCGTGCGGTACAAGACAACTGCCGTTGGAATTTGCTATTTCACATTGGAATGGTCTGCCAAATGAAATGGTAACACTGTTGGGTGAAAACAAGTTCCCGTCCATCTGTCAAGATGTATTCTTTTCAACATGTTCGTGACGTTGTTCCTCCCTTAGGCGATGCCCTCTAAGGTAATAAAGTGAAATGAAATCAAAATCAATCAGCTAGCCTCCTTTCCAAGAACATTTCCATCCACTGTATGATGCATTTTATCCTCAAGATGTTACCTTACGCCTCTTTCATCACGAATGCCTCCTATGTTACTCCTTGGCTCACTCATACATTTAGAATTACTGAATGGAATCATCTTCCACAGGAGCTTGTTCCACTGGCCTTTCTTTGTGCTCTTTCCCCTGGGCCAATAAGTACTTCCTTCTTTCAAGCAGTGCAAAGACCAAAGCTCATGTGAAAAGGGCTCCTAAAGGCTTTAGGAATCAAACTTAGCCCTTCTAACAACTTGCCTCTACAAATACATGGGTGAGTCATTTCTTGTCATGAAATACCTGCACGTGAGACTCTATTTGAGAGAGACTTTTTTTCCACCCTTTGTCAGGTGAAACTAAGCTTCATCCATAGGTGACAATCTTGTAACATGATTCAGACTCCAGCGGCACAGCTAGACACATCCCAAGTTTACCTCCTCCGTCATTGTCACAAACTATTCTACCCTAATGCATCTCTTCCTGCGCCTATCAGCGAAAAATTCTTTCATGCTCAATTAAATCATTTTTATACACGTCACTCGATTGGTAGAACCCCATACCCAGACTTTTTACAAATGATACAAGAGATAAGGAAGTAATTTCTATATCATTTCAATTTTTAACTAATGTTCTATATCTTGTCGAACTAATCTCTCCAATATCACATTGGACGCCACAACCCATTGATAGGAGATAAGGAAGAAAGGGAAGGAACTCACATTGACAAAATCACCACCTTGAATCATGAAGTCCTTGATGACCCTGAAAGAAACTTGGGTGGTAAGCAACCAGAATTGACCAGGGTTTCGTTGAGCTCCAGGTAAAGGAAGCTCGCAAACTGAAAAGAGAGAGATTTACCTGTGGAAAGTACAACCCTTGTAACCAACGGGAACACCGTCTTTCTTAAACTCGCCGGTGCAAAACTGCCTGAAATTGAGAAAGCAAAATTCACATCAAACACAACGAAACTCGTGCGCACCACCTGAAGTTTTCCGTCGTCTTCGGTACAACATCAGCGAACAGCTCCATCTTCATCCTTCCCACTTCCTGCAATCACAAAATGTTGTGATGATACACACTCCGCTGTAGTCGTCGAAAAAATAAAAAAATTATAATTTTCTCACCGTTGATCCAATAGTGATATCGAAGAACACAACGGGATTATTCGGATGCCGGAGTTGTTGTTGTATCTGGTTCCAATTCATGTCTTTAAACTCACCAGGGCCTCCTTGAACTGGCGCCAAACAACATCAGAAGACGTGTCTAGGGCTCTATGGCCACGGACCCTTGCCAAACAAGCATTCCAGCAAAAGTGCACGGAGCCAATCACGTAACGCTGAGCCTCCTCGCAGCTTAGGACGGGGAAAACACGGGGGGGCTCCATACAGAGAGGAGTTTCAGCGCAATAGAAATAAATCCACGGCCATTTTGCATCCACTTCAGTCCTTGCACGAGTGAACTGAATAGCTGACACTCTTCACACTGACGCAGAATAACAAGTCTTAAAAAAGGAAATGTTGCGGGCCGGAACGACAGATTGTGATTGAGACTGAAAACTCGTTCCCCATCCAAACCAGAGAAGTCTTTATTTCTGAGAACTGTCAGGACTGTACAAAGGCACATGATAATCTTGTCCTTAGGAAGCAAACAATCTTTAATTACAAGCTTGACTCAAACAATTCCTGTCATTTCTGGATCTTCTCTATCTCGTCCAAGTCGTCTGTATCAAGTTTACGGATTGGCCGACCTGCAAGTTAAAAGCAATAAAATTAATGGGGACAAAATTGTTAGGGAGGCAGTACCAAAATGTTCCTCTATCTGTTGGATGAGGGCCAGGGTCCGTGCACCGTCCACCATGTTAATGGCCAGGCCAGCCTTGCCAAAACGTCCCGTCCGTCCAATCCGATGAAGATAAGTCTCGCAGTCTGCACGCCCTTGCTGGTCCACAGGGAGGTCAAAATTCACCACCACAGTCACTTGCTCAATGTCAATGCCTGCAGAAAAAGTTGCCCTAAACTCAGCCAAAATCATCCCGTCCATATGGTGAAGCTGACCTATGGTGAACCCACTTCCCCTTCATTACCTAAGGGCCTTTCACTATCGATTCGAGCGCACATTCCACTTTATACAAAGGTAACTTCCTCGCTGTTTCTCAGTTTTGTCAAAAATTATGTCACAAAGTAGTGGAGATGAGCAAAAGTGACCTCGTGCACAAACGTTGGTGGTGATGAGAACACGGTCACGGCCTCGTCTAAAGCGTTCCAACACAGCCACCCGTTGCTCGATGGCCAATTCTCCGGAGAGAAGGGCCACGGCATGGCCCTCCTTGGTCATGCGCTCGGACAGCCACATGGCAGTCTTTCGTGTCTGCAACAAGGAATACTATCATCCGACCCAGGAGTGCTCGTCCAGATGACTCACGTGACAGAAGATGATGGTCTGGCCAATAGACAGTCCGCCATAGATGTTTGAAAGGGCATTGAATTTGTGTTCCACGCTCGAGCAGAGCACATAGTACTGCTTGATGTTCTCCAGGCTCTCCTCCTCCCTACGCAGCCGAATCATCACCGGGTTGGGGATGATCTGCTCCGCAAATTCCATCACTTCTCTGTCGTAAGTGGCCGAGAACAGCATCATCTGGCAAGACTCCGACAGTTTCCTGGACCAACGTTTTCATGTCTCCAGGAAGACTCAGTCGAGGAGGTCGGACTCACTTGTGGATGCGTATCGACTGGTCGTGATGACCCTGCTGCGCAATCATCACGTCCGCTTCGTCCAGCACAAACACCTTCACTTTGCTTAGGTCAAAAAACTTGAACTTGAGGGCCCAGTCAATTATCTTCCCCGGTGTTCCCAGCACCACATGTTCGGTGATGGTGTGGCCACGTTCAACTGAAATGAGGAATGCCAGCAGGAAAGCCAAGCACAAAACAAGTCTTACATGTGGCTCCTCTAACAGCATATGTAAAGGTGATCTTGGTGAATTTGGCCATCTGCTTGGCCACTTCTCCCGTCTGAATAGCCAGCTCATAGGTTGGAGACAAAATCACAACCTACACGAGAAGAAAATGTACAAAACTTGTTGTCCAACACTCCCAATACCTGTGGATATTTCTTGGATTCATCAACCCGACTCAAACTGGCCAATATGAATGCAGCTGTCTTGCCCGTTCCACTCTGAGACTGAGCTATCATGTTTTGGGGTCTGCAGTACACATCCATTAAAACAATTGCACCATTTAGAGTCAAAGCCTTACGGGTCGGCCAACAGTGTTGGGAGGGCAGTCTCTTGAATTTTTGAAGGGAGGTCAAAGCCAACATCGTACACCCCTTTAAGAAGCTCAGGTCGCCTAGAAGGGGAACAACTTCAAATCTCATCCTAGTCCAATGTCAACCTACAGTTTCAACTCTTCGAAGGTCTTCACCGAGTAGAGAGGAGAGTTGGGATCTCGGCGCTGCACTTCCACATCATTTGTCGTCTTCACCAGCTTCGAACGAATCAGCTTCTGGATGAGAGACGCCTCGGCCGAAGACAGCTCTGTACCAAATTCACAGTTTCTCAATTCACCCAAGAGGCAACACTGACAACAGTACCTGGTTCCTCCCCCCCATTGTCTCCACGGAGGTTTACCTGCTCCAGCTAAAACAAAACACAACCTTTTATGATACCCGCCAAATTTTTTTCCTGCAAATTGACACAGATTTTCTAGTGTCAGTAAATGCCTATTTCCACATTAGTGCCTAAAACACATTAGTGGTCGAAAATTGCGTAAAATCACTTTCTTCCAACGGTATGTATATGCATCAAGGAGGATTAACACAACGGACAAGAGAATTGTCCCCACTCAACCCTGACGAGAGATGGGGAGATACCCCTTGCAGAGACGAGGTCACCTAGAAAAGATTTTGCATCAATTACGTGAAGCAAAAGTAATGCCCTCAACCATCCCATGTCCAAGCAGTGAGAGTCGACACACACAGCTAGAGGTCCACTCCCATTTAGTTCTACGTTTTCATCGCTCGTTGGGAATGTTAAATGCAGAGCATATGTTCCACAGCTTAGTGCAGGAAATTTATTGTGCCTATAGTGCCTATAGTGCCATTCAAGGTGCCTAATTCGATGCTCCTTGTTCCCTTTCTAGGCGCCTAAAAATCCGGGCTCTAGTGATGGGCAAGCAACAATCACCTGACTGGTGACGTTCTCAAATCCTTGCTCCTGAGCGTCCGCTTCCGCTCCCCATCCAGACATGGTTCTTCCAATCAATACGCAATGTCGTGCAAGAATAATCGAATCTGCTAACAAAAGAAGCGGGGTGAAGACAGCAGTTCAACAACGCTTCAACACCGCTGACACTTGTCAAGCGACCGGCACTCGGATTTCCAACTCCACCTGGTGCACCCAACTCACGACAAAGAGCTTAACAATTCCATCAGCTCCGTACAGCACAACTTCATATATTCCAGATAATAATTTTCGGTTCGAGTACCGAACAGTCATTCAAAGAATCGGTTGAATCAGAGAAAATGGAAACAAATTTGCTCCACGTGCATCACCGACCTCACATTTCGCATGACTTGCGTCTCGCGACAAACCTTCACCGGAAGTCACGTGACCATCAAGCGCTAATCACGTGACCATTTTCAGTGGCGCACACTTCAAATGGGGTTCGTGTTCACATAGGGCAAACAAGCATGTTCAGATCTGGTGAACAATTTTCCGAAAGGAGGTTTCCTCAGACGAGGTTTCCTCAGACGAGGTGTACCCATCTAATAGTGCATAATGCACAATGGTGTGCCCAAGAAATTCTTCTCTAATCCATCTAAAAGCGTATAAAAAAGCAAATTAATTATTTCTGTTTGTAACAGTGGCAACAATAAAATAAGATGACAAAGCTCTGTGGGGTGTGAGTAACATGTGCTTTTCAGGGTTTTTTCCAGTAAATGTTATCTGCGCTCTATCTGAAGGACTGTTTGTCCACAACCAAATGGAGATTCGGTTCGTTCTTCACCTATCATTGCAATGGGGTAGGATGTTCGTGTTGTCTGCCTGTGTGTGACAATATGCAGGGTGTTTGGATGAAAACGGACCTAAACTTGTCCCTCACTTGCATAACTTGGCACAGGACAGTTGTTTGTTAAAAAGCCCGCAAAGACGTGCCAAGGACAAGGGGCATGCATAGCCTCTTCATATGCACGCCAACTATACGAAATTCTGCAGCTGAGGGGCGAGTATTTATTGCTCGCTGAAGAGTTTTCGGTCAAACGCCCTCATTCCGTCGCCTTCTGCATGGTGAGCTATTACGATTAACAAATACGTACACGAGCGAAGCTACGAAAGGAAGTTCAAAGAAATGCACGCCACAAAAGCTGGTAGCAACAAAGACAGATTCGAGAGAAAGCACGGACGGACGAGGTGAAAGCAGCCATCTTGAACCTACGACGCGTCTACTGGCGTCTACCATGTTGCACCGGATCGAGAGGACGGGCATTTTCGATGGGCTGGATTGGGCTAATTGATGGCGACCCCTGGCAGGACCACGGGGGAGGAAGGGGGATGGATTGGAATACTTGATAAATTCAAATCATTTTGTGCCAAGTCGACGAAATGAGTTTGTCCAGTGTTTCTGCGCACTATTACAAATTCACGTGGCGAGCGCAACTGCATTTGGAAATAATTAGTGCTCCGAAACGGCTACCATCTGACATTCGTAACACATGTGTGAACCCAAAATGTCATGCGCCAGAGTGTTCATGAAATAGCTTTGTAGGCATCCTATTAGTAGAGTAGTACCACGGAATTCCTTTGGGTCCACAGCACGTACACTGCCTGCGCGGAGGAGACAAATCTAGTCAGTCAAAACGGAAGGCCAAATGGACAGTACAACATCGACCTGTGTGTCGTGCTTGGTTTGGGGAATTATGCATGTCGCTGGTAGAGGTAGCAAATGAAATAGTTGCCCTGCCTTTGTTACCAACGGACATAATTCAATGTGGCCCCATTCTCGACGTGTTCCCCAGTGCCATGAACGGACATCCTAGGCTCAAATCTCGAGGGGTTTCGTAGCCTCGAAATCCAGGTGCACGCTACTATTTCCTTCGAAAACCCATTAAGCGGATTTGACAAAGATCGAAATTAAATTTTAAAAACTCATTCGCTAGCAATTCGAAATTGATAAAACTGGCGTCGCACAATGGAAAAGTACCCCCCGAACCCACAGTGAGTCGTCAAACTTGGTTATTCGTGACGCAGAAAAATTAACGAGATTAGTAGAAAAAAAAAAAAAAAGGACGTAACCGGTCCTCTCGTTTGTCCTTCTGCGATTGTGTTGCTTTTGTTCAACGAAGTTGGCAAAAGCTCGTCAATATGAAACTGAAACTACAAATTTTGTTGTACTTTCTGCCATCTTTGGAGATGGAGGCGAACTTGTCTGTCTCGTTGGTCTGAATGCAGTCGGGGTGTGTGATGGTATGTCTCTGCAATGGGCTCATCCAGTTGTTTCTTTGACGATGGGTAATTGCAGCGTTGGTAATTGTCACGTTCACAGCTGCCCGAATGAGCTACGTCGTGTCACATTGGTGCATGCTACATGCTACAGTTGAGCTATTCTAATGTGCGACTGCGGATAGCGTCCGCAGCTTGTCGCCATATTTGTGGACGACGGTCTGTTTTTGAGATCGTGAGCCGAGGATGGAAGAAACGAAAATCATATATCACATCGACGACGAGGAGACTCCGTACCTTGTCAAAGTGCTTGTGCCCCCCGATCGGGTCACTCTGGCTGATTTCAAAAATGTGCTCAATCGGCCGAACTACAAGTTCTTCTTCAAGTCCATGGATGACGATTTCGGGTCAGTCTTCATCTTCATTTAAGGTCGTCGCCTGAACAGTGTTCGGTGTAAAACGTGCACAAAATTTACTCTCATGATATGGATTAAGAACGTCTTAAAGATGCCTACCACATAACTTGGGCGCAGTATTTTAATATTCCTCTTTTTAGCGTGGTGAAGGAAGAGATTGTCGAGGACGACTCCAAACTGCCTTGCTTCAATGGACGAGTGGTGTCCTGGGTGAGCAGCAGCTTCCTCCTATTAGAAAGAGATATGTGAGCACGTTAATTTCTGCTTTCAGTTGGTGACAGCGGAGGGAAGTAACGTGTCCGATACCATGTCCCAGTGTACAGAGACCACATCAAGACAGGATGCCAGGCAGTATGTTTGCCATCTTTGTTCTTCCTTTGTTCAAACATCGTTTGTGAAATATGCTGGCTGTCGTGTTCATAAACTGAAGGTGTAAAAAACGTTTCATGATTAGGGTGTCAACAAATAATGATAATGAAGCAATTGGCCTTGAACCCATGCTCTACTTTATCTAAATCCATTTTCAGGGACTTGGCCTTTACAGAATCAGAATCTGTGGTTAGCTCACGAAAAGGTAATCCATGAAGGGTGTGGAGAGACTTTCAGTTCATGATGAGAGGGATGTTTCAGACCACGGCCACCGTCGACGCAAGGATCGTCATTACCACGATGGGCACGGTGAGCTTTCAGAGGGTTTTTCTTTTGGCATCTCTAAAATATTTATGAGAGGATATCAAGAAGATGGTAGTTAAGTTGCATCAGCTTAAGCAAGTAGAATTAGCATGTGTCTCACCCAATGGCAAATGCCTAGGTCATTCCAATGGACATGCAGGACGCCATTTCGAAAGCCCTTCGGTGTTGACGACAAGCGACATAGAAACCACAAGTTTCCTAGACTCTGAAGACGAGACCACCAGTCGGTGAGCGGATTATTTCCAAAGGTTTTGCCCTCACAGATAAACGCAGTTTTCACAAAGTAGTACAGGCTAAAATACAGGTAATATTTAAAGGCAGTCATGATTGCCCCTAGAGTATATTTCCACGATCTTGTAACTGTCGATACAATCACGTACGTCTGTTTATGCTACCAGTTTAGTGCCAGTGTTTTGTTGCAAATAGTTTCGTTTTGTCACCCAAGTAAATATTTTGGTCAAGGTCTTGCTAAACTGAGTCTTCTGCCCCGAACCAGAACCCCAAAGATGACTCCACTTTCCAGGTTGTTCCACTTCCTCTTAACCATACAACAGTAGCGAGGCACTGGCTAACCCTTCAGTGTGTACAGCCAGCTCAGTCACTGGACAAAAAACAATTTTTGGCAACCCATCTAAAGTTCCGCCTTTGAAATACACCTTCTACCTTTTTTTTGTTTGTCACAACCAAGATACAAGCTTTAAATATTCTTTAACAGAATTTGGCAGCCACTGTGGTTTAGCATAATGAGGATTAATCTTAACGCAAAAGCAGTGTGTATGGTAAGAGAAAATTTCTCATGTCAGATGCCAGAAATGCAAGCAAGCTACGGAGTAACATATGGATCCTCAGAGTACGCTCAAGGTATCAGCTCCAAGTGCTGTTCACTGCCTAGAACTGTGCTACCTTACGCACAATAGGCTCTTCTCTAATTTGACACAGTTGAACTTGCTGGCTTCCATGCTGCAAAATTTGGGGTCAAAATGAAAGGAGAAAAAGTGGTTCGTGCAAACTGCGCTCAGAATGTGGCAGTCGTGATGGTTCCTATTCCTCTAAGCATAGTGCAGCAGTCACAACCACTCATGGTATCTAATGCAGCTAATGTGCTCTGGTAAACAAAAGCTGTCAATAGTGGGTCCACATCCTGTTCGGTAGGTTTACTACCTCTTTCCCCAAGAAAAATTGTCCAAGAGGGATTTATGCCACAGGTAGGTATAACTAAATTCTGTGTTTCTATGGGAAAGATGTATTAGCTTGCCTGAAACGGCCCGCATCCAAATGCAAGTGAGGAAGCTCAGTTTTTCATGCCCTCTGGAAAAAAGAAGAAAAAGCTGTCATTTGTTAACAAATAGGCTGTAGCAGAGGGGGGTAACAGCCTCTCCCGCTGGCTTTAAACAATCCTGGAAAAGTCGGCTGCTAAAGATTGACGCATTTTCAGCATTTCAACAACAACAGAAGAAAGCAGCGTGTCTCGCATCTATGCGCGCCACCGGCGGCGGAGGCGGAAAAAAATGCCACCCATGAGTAGAGTAAGCAACACTTTGAGACACCGTGGGATGCTACACACATTTTCTGTTGCAGACGTCATCTATAAGCAGTATCACAGATAGTACCATGTCACTGAACATAATCACTGTGACCCTAAACTTAGGTAAGTACCATTGAGAATGGCTCAGAAGGAGCTAGAGGGTTGAGGTCTTGCAGATACAGTCAACTTCCTGGGTATCAGCATTGTTGGACAGTCAAATAAAGGAGGTGATGGTGGCATCTACGTGGGGTCTATCATGAAAGGGTAAGGAGAAGGTCTTTGCAACGTGTCCACTCTCAACGTGTCCACTCTGGTTTCAGGGGAGCCGTAGCCCTGGATGGCCGCATTGAACCTGGGGATATGATTCTCCAAGTGAATGACGTCAACTTTGAGAACATGAGCAACGACGACGCTGTACGCGTGCTCCGAGAAGCCGTCCAGAAGCCAGGGTAGAGGCTGCCAGGTTGAAAAGCTTTCCCACTCATTCCCACCCCTTGCAGACCAATCAAGTTGGTAGTAGCCAAATGCTGGGACCCCAACCCAAAGGGATACTTCACCATCCCCAGGACAGAGCCCGTGCGCCCCATCGACCCAGGTGCGTGGGTGGCTCATACGGAGGCGGCCAGGGCGACAGGGCCCTCTGCACTGGGCCACTCGCGTTCTACACTCTTGCCTCCCGGATCTCTTGCTGGAGGAGAGCCACATTTGCGACCCCCGTCCGTTTCCACTTTGACGTCCACTTCCTCGTCCATCGCTTCTTCCATACCAGAGTCAGAGAGTGAGTTGCCATTTTTCACCGTTCGGGAGACCATTACTCACGTGTGCTGCAGGGCAATTCCATGAGCATCCACTCACACTGGAAACCGACATGGAAACAGTGGTCAAAGCTATGGCAGCAGCAGACTCTGGCTTGGACGTTCGTGACCGGATGTGGCTCAAGATTACCATCCCAAGAGCATTTATAGGTGAGGGCCTTTGGCCCCTTCTTTTGCTGCCTCGCCTCAACTCTTTCCTGCAGGAGCTGACGTGGTGGATTGGCTCTTAAATCATGTGCACGGCATCCACGATCGGAAGGTGGCCAAAAGCTATGCCAGCCAAATGCTCAAGGCTGGCTACATTCGACACACGGTCAACAAGGAAAAGTTCTCGGAGCAGTGCTATTATATCTTTGCGGACCTGTGTACAGGTGAGCTCGCCGTAGGTCCGGCCGGAAGAAGCCTATGGCACGTCTCCTTCCAGATCTGTGTTCCATGCGGCTGAGCGAGGGGCCTCCCTGGACCAGTCCTGGGGTGCCGTACGGGGGGAGCACCATTTTGCCCTTTGGCTATCCAAACAGCGAAGGGGCTTCCTACATCAACTATGGCCGTGAAGGCAGCACCCACAGCGGTAAGGTTGCTCCGAAAGAAAAGTGGCCAGCACAGAGTTGGTCCTTTGTTGTTAAGCAGGAGGCAGTGGTGGACGCAGCAAGGTCACTTGTGGCAGCCCCAGTGAATCGGAAGCCAATGGAGATGGCGCCTCTTCCTTGAGCCACCAACCGTTGGATGTGGTGCCACAAGACCTGGCCGGTAGTAGGCAGTCCTTTCGCATGGCCATGGGAAACCCGTGCGAGTTTTTTGTCCATGTTATGTGACGCATGCGTAGATACCATTGCAGCATTCCCAAACAAAGGGTGCAGTCTTCACTTGTACCGTAAATACCAAAACAGTATAGAGGAAAAACTGTTACCTGGAGCATGTAACCCTAATTGTAGATATCATTACGAGTTACTAACCATGGTCCTTCCTGTTTGTTTCAGTGGATGCATCAGAATATGAGTACACAGACAAGGGATTGGTCTAAGCCCCCTTCTCCAAAAGTTGTTGCATGACACCCTCTTTTTTTTCTAAGAGAAGACAATCATTGCTTTGCACCCAGTTTTTGTGCTAATCAAAATATCCGGCATCTACTACTATTTATTAGAGCATTTTGTTACATGCGTCAGCATGGAATAAAGCCTTGTCTTACACAAACGGTTCAATATCTATCTCGAGCAATGCACAAGGAAGCTGGAGCTCAAACTTGCCAATCACCTCTGGATGAAGGACACCTAGTTTGCCCACACAAGTGCCAGCGACTATAACCTGTGCACATCTGCCCACAAAGAAAGGACTCTCTGAAAGTAAAGCATTCGACTCAATTGACAGGCAACAGACGTAAGTGGAAGGTACCTGTTGTGGAGCGAAGGCTGTACTGCTGGGGGCTCACTTGCAGAAGCTCCACGAGACGATCCAGGAGGCCGTGGATTATTTCAAAGCCGGACGTCTTGCCGTAGTGAAGGGCACACAGATGACGCCGATTGCGCGCTCCCACGTCTGCGTGACAACAATCAGCTCTCAAGGTGTCTCTCAGATCTCACACAGGTGTCTCACTTGTGGAAGGGTCTCTGAGCACTATGTCGGAAACTTCAAACACTTTGAGCGGGAGAGCCATTTTTCTGTTTGCATAAATAGTCTTGAGCAAACCAGGAACCAGTGTTGTCCTCGCAACCTATTACCAACAGCAATCATCATTTGCAAATGGATCCAACCTATTTGTTTCCAACCTGGAATTCCACACTTTTTGGATTGGAGATGCGCACTGCATCCGCGCTGCCGTCCCCCTTTTGCAGCTTTTGGGAAATGTCTGCTTCTGAACACTAGTAGGGAGCAACACTACGTTAATATTGCGAGCCATTTGTGAAAGTGCAAGCACAGGTACCAGTGCAAAGGTGAGGGCTTCCGTGAAGCCACAGTGCGCCAGCTCGAGGCGTAGCTGGTCAGTAAGCTTGTTCAGTGGCTGTTCCCGACCCACAGTGGGAGTGCGGGGCGGAAGCACGGGCAAACGAGCGTAGCCGTATGCAACGGCTGCATCTTCCGCAAGGTCGACGGCGTGAAGAATGTCGTGTCGAGTGGGGGGAGCAGCAACCAGCAGGCTGTCACCACACGCTTGAGCACGCAGACCCATCTGGCCAAGAAGGGTTGCCAACACCACTGCTTCTAGCCTGCCATGGAAACTTTCTGCTCCTAATATTTCCCTTTTCGGTCACCTAATCAACTCAAGTCCAATGAGGCTTCTAACTATGTCAATTCACCCCCACAGCATGTCAGCTCCCCATCTGCAATATTTTTTACGGAAATTAATTTAAAAGTGAGTAGATTGCCATACCCCAAAACGTGTAACAAAGAGAAAACTTTGTTTGGACTGGCCGACATACGAAACACTTGGATACTCCCACGAAACCCTACCTAAAAGGTATTGTTGAGCATTGCACGCTTTGGCTGTGGTGGATGGTTTTATGAGGCCATCAAGTGATTGGAGAGGATCATACCAGTCGAGAATTCTAACGCTGGTAAGAAAGTAAAGATTCCTACTTGATTCCAAGTATCCTGGATATGTCTTCTGCTCTCGTGGTCACTTCTCTGTAGCCAAGCTCCTGACCGATAAAGCAATATTATATTCACAACTGTTATTTTCCTCTGCCAAAGAACATGGCGTCAAAAGCTTCCTTTGTGCTCTTTCAACCCACCGGGTAGAAGGTGCTCTTGCCGTCGGCTGTGACCACCTCAACCTTTTCCGCACTGGAACGCATCATTTAAGAATTTTCTCTCCCAGCTCCATGTGGACTTACGTAAAGGCTTGCTTACAGTACTGGCTGAACATGCAAACCATTGTGTCCAGGACAATGACAGACTTGTGAAGGTCGGTTGAGGTCACCTCAATGAAGACATTTTTTGTCTCCAGAGACACTTTGGAATGATTTCCTGCACAGGGCCTTAGATAAAGGGGTAGATAAGAGGGGGTCAAGAAAGAAAGATACCTACCATTGATAATCGGGGGCAGGGAGAGAACGGTGCCATTCTTGTCGTAGATGACTGGGTAGACTGGCTTTTCGCGTATGATCGGCAGATAGTGGCGCAGGTGGCTGTCCTTCTGCAAGAGCTCACACATTGTTTTTCACATTTGACAGAAAAGCAAGAGTTAAGGGACAGTAAATAGTTGATAAATGTAAAACAGAAGCTTTTATGAAAGTACAGCATTTGGAGTTTTTCAACCGTTGTGCTTGGTAAAGATGGTGGGGGCACTGCAGTGGTCCCTTGGCCCAGGCTAGCTATTTAGCAATGAGAGCTGATACACAAGTAGTAGGGCAAAGGCTGGCTTCATGTAAGGACATCCACTTAGGCCCCAGGGTGCAAAAGCAATATTCACAGTGAACACTTGATGCAAGCTGTGCATAGCTAGCAAGAGAAACCGAAAAGGTACCAGACAAATGACACCAAAACCTTGTTAAAATTGCTCAATAATGATAGTATACTTACACCTGTAACTAATTTCATCAATCGAGACTAATTTCTTTGATAACCCCATTCTTTCCATGCTTAAGCCTAAGCTGGTGCCTCCTAAGCGGATGATGACAATTATTATTTATTTTTATTTTTTTTTTTACAACTGATGATAAGTTCATATGCAAAATTTTGGCCTTTGGAACGAGCTTAAGAAATCATCAGCTATGGAATAAACCTTATGTAGTTATTCTTATTCCAAAATCAGTCTCCTGAAAATCGTGAGGCCCACTTTAGTATAGCATATGTAATGTTTCAAAATGGTCTTTGCCTAGACTATTTCTCAATCCATTCCTCTGCTTCTGGGTTTATATACAGGGTGCCACAGATTTAAAATAAATAAATCAATAAATAAAAATCTATGATATGCCGTAACTGCTCTAGCGGACATCCTTCCTAGCGAATCACAACAGTGTTCCGCGACTAATTATCTAAAATCCGATAATTAACTTTTTAATTAATGAGTTTCAGGAGAAACAGAGCAGAATCCGAAGGCTATTCCAGCTGTCAGCGATGTCGAAATGTTTCTGTGTTTCACAATAGCAGCAGCAGTTTCTGTTTACTATGCAAATGAGCCATAACGGAGTCAACTAGCACTGGAAGGAACGTTTCCCATTTTTCCTTTGAGGGCAAAATGCTGGAACAACTTCCACGGACACGAGTGAAAGTTTGCAATGCTAAACAGGTCGGCGTCATAGATACGATCCGTGGCTGTGTTCTGCTGTCACTAAAAGATGGTTCTTTTTTTAAACTCGCAAAGCAGTTGCAAAGACCCCAAGCAACTGAAAGTCAGGTGTCTTATCTGTTTGAGGCTGCATGTCTGATGTGCTGCAAAGCACCACGATCAACCAGTCTACCCCTACTGCACCCGACACACTGTGCTGCTTGGGGCTGTACATCAAATTTAGCCTGCAGAAAGACTACTTTTGGTGCTCTATGCATGACATTTGGCAATTGTCTTTTTATTCCGAAGGACGAGAAACGTGAATAGCATGGCACAAAGGGTGAATGTATCAGCCAGAAATAAAACAGTGCTTTGCATGACAGCAATCATGCTATTTCCACAGCCTGTGTCACATTACTATGAAGTACGAAGCTATTCACACTTCCACCAGGGTAAAATGTGCCACGAAATTCAACTGGCCATCATCTCAGTTCAAAAGAAATGATTCATTTGAAGGAGGACTGGACACGGGTCCAGTAATTGTCTGACGCGAGGACACAAATAGGGCCACAAAACATGTTCACCCCTCCACTAAAATGCATGTTTATCCATCCAATCAATGGTAGCGTAGCCGGAGTAATATTTGCGCACGCAAAAATTATCCTCTGCTTAAATTTACCGACAGAATGAGGCTCTGTCATGTAAACCATTGTCTTGATATGTCCCCAAGAAAAGAAACCTTCAACGCCAAGAGCTCCTTGGCCTATCCACTCATTTTGGAAATGTTAATCCAGCCAATTTCTTTTAGCTACCGAAAAATGTGGGTGCTCTCCATCCTGCTGAAACCCCTTTGCCAAAACTAGAGCTCATGTAAGGGCAAGTCGCACACAAAGCCGTCAACGGTCTCCCGCGATATTTCTTCCACGTAAGAATACTTCCAATAAGATTCACTTCAAAAAAAAGTACGGGCCAACAATTGGGTCACCGTGCTCTCTGAGCCAGCGCTGGTTTTGGTACGACCAGTAGTGGGCTTTGCACAAATTAACGTTCCTATCGCGAGAGAACTCTCTGGACAAGGTGGAACAAGTACTTGGTGGGAAACACCTTGTGTTTTCTAATTAGTCGCAAAATTGCAGTAGTTTCTCAAACTCTTGCGGGGTAGATCTTGATGTACATAAGAATTATTTAGCACTTTTCAGACTCTGGCTTCATGGTACGCACTGGCATATGCAACGATGCTCACTTCATAGTCCTCTCGTAAAAGATGGTCTCTTGTGGTGGGGATGGCGAGACGAGTAGAGCAGTGTCCACTTTCTCTTCCATAGAGTGCTAGGGATTGCACACATTCACAAGGGATAAACAGCCACCTTAGAAAGCTATGGCCTGGGAAGCGACATCAGGCTACTTCAATAGAACAGCGTGGAATATCACGAGCAATTTTATGTAAAGTCTTGGGGACCGCTACAACACAGCATCTTCCCGGTGTAGGAGGGGAACGGAAAAGAAAAAACATCACTGCTTTTCTTTTACTGGTAGCGGAACAGCCACGGATCGTATCGTCCTTTCATCCCACCTGTTCATCCCTTTAGTGCTGCCAACCCTGACCCGAGGCCTTCACGAGGCCGTGTTCGTTGGGAGTTGTCACGGGCTTTTGCCCCCGAAGGAAAAGTGAGAACGGCATAAATTCAGCGCCAAGATTCGGTTGCGGCTCATCTGCACAGCAAACAGAAACTGTTCGTATCGTGAAGTACGCAAACATTTCAACACTGCTGGTATTCATTTAAGATGTCGTTTACCCCGACTGAAAGCATGATTGCAGAACATCGCCAAAAACATTTTCTGCTGACTGTTTCATTTGTTTATTTATTGCACATACCCTCAGGGCCGTAAGGCATTAGAGAAGGGAGTGGTAAGTATTGACAAAATGATAGGACACAGAGGTTTAGGCTTTCAATACAATCGACACACTGGTATTAATCACACGTTAAAAAGATCACACAAGCACTTTCTGAATTCTTTGTTACTTGTAAGAGAGGCTATTCTTCCAGAAAGATGACTCCATTCGGTGGATGTGCGTGGAATGAACGATTCATAGAATGATCTGGTTGCGCAATGCAGTACTCCGACTTTCTGTTCATGATTTATGCGTTGGGATATGTAATGTGGACCACTGATCAGATGATTCCTAAGTACTTCATTATCACAGTACATTTTGTGAAAAAGGACAAGGCGACTAGTGCCGTGTCGTACTGTGAGATTGGACAAATTAAGATTACGTTTCATGGCTGTTATACTGGCTGACCGGCTATAATTTCACAGAATAAAACGTGCTGCCCTGTTTTGTACTGCTTCGATCATTTGAGGTGAACCCGGTCAGAGTCCCACGCTGAGGCTGCATATTCTAATTTCTTTATGTTAATTGGAGATTGGGAAAATTTTCTACGTATATGCCCAAGTGTACGTGATGCGTTGTCAGTAATGAACTGAACGTGAGTGCGCCAGGAAAGGTCGTTGGTAATATGTGCTTCCAGATATTTGTAAACAGATACCAACTCTAGAGCTATCAATCATGTAAGTATTTTTAATTGTCGTACCGCGGGACACAGTCATGCATTTACACTTAAGATAAATTGAGCTCCATCTGCCACGATGCCAACCATGTACAAAGTTTCCGAAGACTATGTCAAGGTGTATCGGTCGGCTTGAAGGGGGCTATGAAGGGGGCTATGAAGGGGGTATTCAAGACGACCAATTCACATTGCCGTCTGCACCAGGGTTATATGCGGGATGTGTTGCGCGTGAAAATAAATGCAGCTCATGGCTCGCGCATTCATGTTCAACATAGCTGCAACCAGACATCTGGTGTGGATGTCTGTAAGCTAACATCTCGGTCCTCCTGGCACGCCACGTACCTCTGCTCTTCCTATAGGTGTCGCCCACCAAAGGCCCGGACACCATTCCGCCTATCTCGATGCCCTTCAGCATCCACGACACCACGCCTCACGGAGCTGTACCACAAGCACATTCGCAATTCAGCACGACAACCGATACGAGGTACCCTTAATGGTTCCGAAAGAGCTCCTTGCAGAGACAATCGCACAGTGGCATGCCATCAACTGCGATCACAGCTCAACCGTTTCCATTCTGGTCCTCAGCTTTTGTATGGTGATACCATCCAGGAGTACTTATTGGAACATCATGTGGAACGAGTCCCTCCACAGTTGACAACATAACGTCCAGCCACACCACGCAGTTATTAGCCACTACTACAAAGCTACAAGTAGTATTCAATGCCTCTTCCCACGTCATTGGACCACCGTCCTTAAACAGCCTTCTCGACAAAGGGCCAAACCTCAATGCCACACTCTTAGAGCTTTTTCCTCCACCACCCTTTCATTCTCACCGCCGACATCACGAAGGCCTACCTTCAAATTCTCATCTGCCCAGAAGGCAGAGATTTGCTGTGCTTTCTATCGAGGAACATTGTGGAGCCTTCAATGTCTCCGAGTGGAGGATGACAAAAGTACCATTCAGAGCATCCCCTTTGTGCTACAATGCAGAGGCTCAGAGGCCACGACGTCAATTCCCCTATACATACAGCGCCAGTCTAGCAACAAAGTTTCTGCCTCACCCTCCTTTCTGGAGCCCAGTCAGAAGCCATCTTGACATAAGCAAGCACAAACCTCCGCAAATGGGCTCTGGCCCTCCATACAACAATGGGATCTCCTCCTGTCCTGTGTCTTAGGGATCTCCAGATGGATGCACTGTACTGCAGTCCCCTTCAAGAGTCCCCCCCTCTGGAAACTCCATGGGACGAGCCAATCGTTACTTTCCCAATGTACAGAACAGATGGTGTCATGAGCTCCTACACCATTTGTGACTTTAGTTCCATTTCTCTCACAAGATGGTTCCTCAGAGGAATGACTCGGAGCAAAGCACACTCCCGCCAGGGGAGGACATTCAGTACTTTTAGGGCTTGTCAAGCACCAGAAAGAGAACGAGTGCTGACTCAGCCAGGAGGTTTCCTGTCCTTTAGCATACTAGAGACAACCTGTCTAGAATAGCCCTCTCCAAAGTGTTAAAAAACACTTTGCTTCGACAGTCGTCCTGTCACTCAAAATGGCCCTGTGGCTTCTATAGAAAACTTGTATGTGGGAAACAACATGTCGCTTGGAGCTGTTTGCTGCTTCTAAAGTAGACAGTGACCAAGAGAAAAACTTACGGCATAGTGTTCCATCAACTGTGTGGCAGAAAATTCCCTCGTCTCATTTAGGGGCACGAAGCGGATGTCCTTTGGGGGAAGTGCCTTGTACACAAAGGGAGCCTCAATCTTGTCTAAGTCGTGTGTTCCAATTGACACCAGAGATCGCTTCCTGCTCAAGGGAAAGACACCTGGTAGGGTGAGCCACAAGGCAGGCCAACCTTACCTGCCTATTGTCTGATGCAATTTGTCCTGGAGATCTATGAGGCTGTTGTAAGAGTCCTCATTAAGGTTCAGGTCTCGTAGCACCGCGCAGACGACAAAGGGCCTCACGGGGGCGGTCGATTCTTCCACAAGGATGCGCAAAGGATTTGGGGGCTCCACGGCCTTGTACTGCGGACATGAATCCCTGAAACAATCAACCTTTCTTCACCAAAGCAATTAAAAACACATTTCGTCATTAACATTGCTCAACTCAATTTTACCATCAAAATATAGAGCTGTTGCCATTTGTACTGGGGACAAATACTCGCTCCTACCAAATAGAAAAATATATTCGAGGATGATTTCCGTGCTTAGACAAACACATATCTCCTTTGTCTTCACTCATTGATCCAGGTACAATTCTTTCCTTCCTCACTTACTTCCCTTTGAAGATGCGCAATGCCCTCAGAAGTCCCTCCAAGCACAGCAGGTCATATCTACAACAAGATCACGGTAGTGCTGAAAAACTGATACTGAAAAAATTGAAATCTCTTACCTGTTCGCAGGAATGTCAATTCTGAAGATAAGCTCTTCCGAAGCTCCTTCAGATTTTTCCTCTCCCCGTTCTTTGGAAACCATCTGTTTCTCTGTTGTCTGCCATTACGAAAGAAAATACACCTTTCCTACTACTATTCCCAAATTTGGGGGCTGAGGCAAAGGCAGTAATTCCAGCTAAAATCAGGTTACTACTCTTCTCTGTCTGAGAAGCAGCCACAAGTGCTGACAAATATCGGTGAAACGCGCATCCTTTGCAAAATACTAGGCAACACATAGTAGAAATAGAAGCAACCTACCACTTCGTCCAGCTCAAGTCCATATTGAAAACACAGATGGGCAAATTCTTCTTCGGCTAAAAGAAAGTCAATTGCATAATGAGTGTCTAATATGAAATGGCCTATGTAAGTACCTCATTCAGTTCAATGAAATCAACAACTCAGTGAGCTTAACAAAAGAATGCTCTAATAGGAAGACCTGTGCTAGGATGGACATTGGACTGAGACCATTTTTCGTCTCATGTCAATGCAAACCTGGCTCAGGTAATAAGCACTTCAGCTTAACCTGAGATATTTGTAAGTGATACTGCAGAAATCACAGGAGAAGTCAAACCAGACTGCGTAGACTACTCACTGTAAGATTGCCCGAGTCCTTGACAAATGAGATTTGCTTTCACTCCAACAGTAGGCATGACCACACGTTACTCACGCGCAGACTTTCGTCAGCATAAAATCTCGTCCACACGGATGGCCACTCGCAGGAAGCGAAATGGACAATGTGCCTATTTGGGAGCGAGGCTAAAACGTCACGTGACGACGGTATTTACATGCATGTTTACATATCACGACCGACTAAATAGTACGATTTAATAACAATATTATTTAGTCGGTCGTGTTACATATTTACATTTTGGGTCGCCATGCTTTTCTATGAGAAATTGCCGATTTTCTCACAGCAATTTCCACTTCCTTGGCGATCGACATCGGACCGTGACCGTGCGTATAGCGACTTCCGTTCGACTGCACAATGCCGTGCGCAAAGACAAAATCTCGCTGGGAACTGTCGCAGTAGGAAGGCACGGACAAACAGTTAACAACCAGCGAGGCCAATTTTATGTGGCATTTTCAACATTTTCTTTTGTGACGATGCAACGATTTCTACCAGCGTGGGCTCGTGGAAGCCCGTTAGGTACCTTGCTCTTTTACACGGGGCTTATGATTACCTTACCCCTAGCAGCTTTCTTCCTTGCCCAATGGCTGATCAGCAGGTGCTTCGATGTGACTGTTATGTCCTCTTCTATAGGAGCTACCATAGTGAGCGTTCTCTGTGTACACCTAGTACTTGGCCTGTTCGTGTACGAAGCATATCACGAGAAAGAACCGACTGAGTGTAAGCAAGACTAAAGATTGCCGTCGTGCTACCAAGTGAGACTCTATTCAGAAACCACTTTCTGATAAGAGCGGTGCATTTTGTTTAGAAAGTCGAGAAGAACACGAAGCAGCTCTCCTGTCTATTCTTGTTTGTGCTATTGCAGTGCTCTAAGCATACATGCAACTAATAAAATGGTAGCAAGTCCCGAACTTGTCAAATAATAAAGGCAGTGTTGAGAAATGCTTTTGGCTTCTCCCTTTAAATTATCATCATTTTATTGCCTGCGTGTGCTTTGACAGATAACTAAGGCATTTTGTGCTAGAACAGAAACTGATTTCTGGTAGTGGATGCGTTCAGCCAAGATACACTTAGCTTGCATCTCATGTTCTTTTCACATGCTGTCATGTCTCAAGGCGGACATTTACATTTGCTTTGACTGCGGGTACACATTGTGCTTTGATTCTACTGACGCATTTGACCCTCTCGGGCAAACAAATGCTCAGAGCTTACTTCTTCTGTCGCTAGAGAAGGACTTCCTGTTGTCCTCGGAGGGTTTTCAAGGTTACGTCAGTCGCTTTCCAGTGTTCTGCCAATCAAGTATCTGTTATATGAATGTTTACTGCAGTTTGCTATTACTGATTTTTGTTGTTCCTCCAAATAGCTCATCTTCCAGGAGCACCAGTGCTTGCAGTGTGAACGCCTTATTTGCTTCATTCTGTTTGGATAGGCTATTTCAGTGTGTTCACAAGGAGTAGGCTTTTCCATTTGTATCTCAGTTGCCCGTATGATGGCCAGGTGTGCTACCCGTCTGCCTACTGAATCCCTACAGTTAAAATTTCTATTCTATCCTTATGTGAAAGCACCGTTGAAACAGACAACCCACCAGTGGTGACTAGCACTTGCTAGTACCCGATACACTGCTCTTGAAAATGTGTCAGCAATGAACTGCACATGAAGCAGCATTACTGTAGTAAATGAAGTGAAAATTAATTCGGGACAACAGTCAGTGGCACCGCTACTCTCACAACGTGCAACTATTCTGCGAACATGAACCAAGCATATGAAGAAAAGAAATTGCACGCAGAATAGGCATACAATTGAATAACAGGCAAAGAACTTCCCCCCCCCTTTTTTTTTTGTATTAAACTACAATTCCCTACAGTGTTTTTCATCTCGCATAAAATGAGCCTTCTGATTGCAAGATATGATAGACCTTGTGCTTTCCACATCCGGCAGCTAGTGTAGCAGTATATGCAGAACCTGCTGCCTCGTACAAGCAGGCAACACCCGTAAATCTAGCAGCTGAAGTAGAGACAAAATGCAGGCGGAGTTGGTAGCTATACATGATGAAAAACCTCGGAAAAATGAAGGAATGAAGGGAACCCACAGGACTGACACACACACACAGAAATCTCCAAACCTGGTTTTCATTTGCTGTTCTACACCCGTATCGCAATATAGTTTGACTGTAACAATACGTGCTCCCGCACAGTGTCTTTAAAGGGACGGTCTCGTACACGACGACCTAGGCCATTCGAATCGCCATTGAAGAAAATGGCACACTGTGAATTTTTTTCGCCAGAAACGTAGCAGATATCAAGTTAAAGGAATTAAATTGATACGACAACAACATCCGGTACGTCAGCAGGTACAGGAGTCTGCTACTAGACGAAAAGCGTAGTGAATCGAGGCACTAGAAGCAGACGACGGCGCGCATTCGCCCGCAAGCCAATCACAAGGGCGGGAGACTCCGCATTCCCCGGCACTTCCTGTTGACGTCGCCCCATGACGTTTTTTTATGAAGGGAGACGGTAAAAGTATGTGACATCCGTCGTCTGCTTTCTCTACTACTTTGCCAAATTTCGCGAAAACTATTGCGCTCCTGTCGATGAGCTTTCGATGCGGTCTTACATTAGTACTAACGATTCTTGTTTCACCAAGGTTTCGAAATC
>JARGYV010111237.1:0-18815 GCA_029532675.1 Ornithodoros moubata | reverse complement strand
CGTACCCGTTTGATATCACACGACTCCTCTTGTCTGGATCGCTTCTCGTGTGAAGATTGGGAGGTCACGGGATCGGATTTATACTGCCGGCTGTAAGAGATTTTTCCTAGGCTTAACCTTATACAATTCAAAGCATATGTCAACACGATTCCCTTCGAAGTATGCCTAGAACGCACGTGTCCGCCCGACGTGGCCCGACGTGGCCCGACGTTATCCCGCATAGCGTGGCCGACTACGGCGAGCAGTAAGTGGCACAACCACCGCCACTACCACCGAGCAGTGTAGCGGCGTGATGCCTGCCGACAAGTGGTGGAATGTAGCTCGGGGAGAAGGTTGCGTTGATTATACCTCGAACTTTATCTCACGTTACATATTTCCACACTATACTTAACAGAGTCACAGTTCGCTCAGTACGTCCGAAAGCTTTTTTTTTTTTTTTCACGATAACTGACACGAGGTCCGCCTTAACGCTATTACACGGCGGCGTGCTAAGTTTTTAGTCTGGCCCTTCTGAAAAACGAAATATTCCCTCGGCTGACACGAAATTTCCATTTCCTTTCGACGCCAGCTGCAGGGCCTGCGCTTAGCATACAAAACGCACGTAATTACTAACACACGCGGCTAAAACGCCATTTTAATAGTGCAACTTCTCTGGAGAGGCCAGCTCTAGCACGTGACTCGACTCGTAAAGTCTGTATAGCTTTCAACAGATCTTGCCTTGGGTAGTTTATGTGCTAACGGAAGAGCTGAATGACCTGCCTTGAAGTATTACTTTCCACAGGGCACTGACGTGCACAAAACTGCTCCACAGATACATCGGTGAGCATCAAGGCTGAAGGAAAACAAGATGCTTCGGAAAGTTAACGAGCCCTGTTAAAATTACGGACAAGAAGCGTCGAATGATCGATTTAAAGAATTCGACCTTTTCGTGCATGCAAATGAACCCAAACTGCCCCTCCCTTCGTAGTACGGATATAGCCGTCATGGTTGCCTTGTAGCTGTTTGCTCTTGCTGCTCGGCAGACAGTAATTAATGAAAAGTCGGGTATAACTTAAGAATGAAACACAGAAAAAAAGAAGTAAAAATGTAACCGACTTGTTCGGTGCATAACTGCATCAACATAAGGCATGGGCTTGCTGAACAACACTATATTCGTTATTATTTGCAATTATTCGTGACGGAATTAACACTCTACCACATTTAGCACAAAAACTAGCGATTCTCTCTCTCTCTCTCTTCTTATTTTTTTCCGTTAAGGTGAACAATCGAGCCTAGCTTCAGAATTCATCCCGTTTGCGGTATAAGGTAGGTCATGCTCACGCTTCAAAAGCTCCCCACTGTTCTTCTGCAGGCTGTTTTGCAGGCAGACATTATAGGCTGTCCTGGTCGACCTTGAGGGTTTTTAATAAAGACGGAGCAACACAAGGTGCAATAAAAATTAAGTACAGACTCCATTGACGTATATGTTGAATAGAATATTAATAAGATTATATGGAAGTAAAACGGCTGAAGTTGGGAGTGGTCGATATAACGTTACGTGCACAGCATGCGCTAGGGCTCGTTTCTTTTGGCGAAATACTCGCTACTCCCCATCTGAGGCTGTCTCCTTCAAAGGGCTCAACCAGCCCACTGGAACGCGCACTTTATGAAGTTAAAATAATGTTTCATTGCGATCGATGAATATAAAAAAACAAACAAACATCTGTTTTTGCTATTGGCCCGAAAGCCGAGCCCTTATTACAGTGAAGCCCTACGGGGCGTCCAACCAAGCGAACAAGAGCAACATGTGCAATGTGGTTTCAACAACAAATCCTTTCTGTGGGTGCATTTTTGCTATCTTTAAAAAGTGCTACCCAATGCACCAGACGTGCACGGAAATCCAATCCAATTCAATCGAAGACTTGCACGGCAAAAGCGTCCCTCGTGCGCATGGGATTAAGCTCCGTCATTGCTGCGGGTTGCTGCCATGGTCCGGTGGTATGGTTCGTGTTCAGGGCGGTTTCTTCTGGGCGCTTTATGTTTATTTCCTTCGCGGCAAGCGAAAAAAAAAAAAAAAAGCCCACGCAGAAGAGGAATTATTGAAACAACCTAAGCCGCATCCGCCGCATGATAGCCAACATACAACTGGTGCCTCGTTTTGCAAACCAGAGGATGACTGCGTAACCATCCCATGTGCTGCCACCCGATACTGTGCCTGGTAACTGGTCCTCTCACTTTTAATCATTTTCTGAAACTGAAGTCGTCAAGACAAAGACGAATCATATGTAATACCCTGTAGCTGTACTGCAACTAAATCTATTCCGAAGATAACTCACAGTTGAGTCAGTTTATGCAGCAAAGTCTGACCTTGCTGAACTTCGTTCCTGCATAAACTGGTCTTGCGAGTGAGGACAGCGTTTTTGCATATATTTATATAGAGCTATTTTATCTTCTTCCATGTTGGAACAATCTCTTTTCTTTCTTCTCTCTCTCTTGCTGTATGCATTCACTGCCCCAGAGATACACCGTTTCAGCAGGTGACCTTCGAAAATTATAGTTTCTGGCATTCATCACCAGTCAATGTAGAAGAATAAGTACAAGGTCGAATTATCAGCACTGTCCCTGTCCACGGAGTGTACATTCTTCTGACACACAGACATACATGGAGTATAGGCGATGACAACGTGACAAGACAAAGAGAACACCTCATGGGAAATTACTACAGCATATGTGGCACAGCCCTGCTCTGGTGAAGTGCTGACATTAGACCATGGAGGAGAAGACTATGGTTATCAATTATTACTGATGTCCCTTTAAGTTCAAACAAGTGCATTTCTCGTTCGATGAACGCAGACCTTGCTTGCAACTTATAAGGCTGTTCATGCACGATGACATGAACTGTTATACAGACTTGTCAGTTTCCTACCCGATAAGAACACTGCTAACGCCTATGAGAGACTAGTCCTTCAGTATTACGTCTACGCGGGCTCCTTTCCAGCACTATAATGACTAAGGCAACCCCTTGAATACAAGCCGGAATAGCCACTGGCGCCGAACGGCGGCCGTTTTCATTAGCATTCTTTGACGCTCTCGCTTTGTCTTCAGACTCATTTGCATATGAACTCTTGCGGTTGCGTTTGGTTGAGATGTGAGTCCTGCCACCGTGATTGCTGTTTACAGAAGATTATTCGGAGTTGGAGAGAACACATTACCGTTGACTCTTCAGTGGCTACGCGGTGGTGAGGATGCAGACTTAATGGCTGCAAACACTCATGGGCGCCAGAGAACGATCTCCATTATAATGCCAAAAAGGGGCGTAAAACTTGCTAGCCTCTATATCAGACATGACTGCTGACCACTAGGATAAAAGCAGTCCTGAGCACTCCTTCCTCCCTGCGGTGGATCCCACGTAGTCCTTCAGTATGACACGAATATTTCGTCGCAGTCGTACGTTCCTCGTGCGTCAGCTCCGGCTAAATGCGGCATTTACACCCATACTTCAACCACAAACTGAATCGCAGTTACTTCGCTTTTTCCTAATCGCTACACAGTCGCTTTGCACCACATGTTATACTTCAGCCACTATTCTGCTCATTGTCATGGACTCTCAGAAGTACTCTGCTGAGAGACGAATCATAGGGCAGCAGTTTGTATCCGTTGACCACTGCCCATTTGTTGTCCCAAAACTATTTGGACCTTCGGACTACCTTGCGCATCAGACCCGCATACTTCACGCTCTCATCATTTTTCTGACAGCCACAGGCCTTTCGCACAAACTGCAGTTCATCATCTGTTTGGTTCTTCATCATTCACACGTCATTCACATCAACTTTTCGGCGATGGGATAGGGTGCTGTCGCAGCAGGGAAACATCTCGTCTTCATCGTCACCATTTATCTGTTATTGGTGTTGTTGTTTTTGTTGAGCGACTGCCATTGATAAACGTTGACAAACAAACACTGATTAAGTGGTTAATTACCATGTCTGTATCCACTGGCAGCCTTTGAGATGTGTATTTCGCCTTGGCCGCACATCGGCAGACACTATATATGTCTGATATTTTCACTGTATCTTAACAAAAAGCATGTGCATAAAAAGTAACCAGACAGACACTAGCAACTATTATACATATCATCCCCGAGATTACCAGTTGCGTGAAGGCTGTCGTTGGAAGACGCTGATATTACTTGTTCGCATAAAAGGTCAGGTACTGAAGCACGTCCGACAGTTCGTTCCTTCGCCTATACAAGTCTACACCCTCTCTTTCGCAAGAACGCGCTTTACACGGCGTTTTAAAGACGACTTATCAGGCACATGATCGAGTGCGCTAAATGTTTGCTCAGTGGCAGTTGGCAGGCGAAAGATTATAAAGTAGAGGGATTGTATCTCTGCTGCGCTGTAAGGGTTTTTTACTGGGTTTTCCTCTGATGAATAAAGGCGTATACCGTCACAGTTCCCTTTGAAGTCGGCCCAGCAAGAAACTACCCCCATAGAAGTGGCACAATCGTCTAGTGATATATTCAACCTATCCATCTTTCCCTTTGCGTAGCAACCAACCAAAGAGGACTTCGCACGTAATTCTAGTCGCCTATTTCAACGTCATCGTAAACATGTCCGTTGCTGAACAAGTCCACAGCCACCTACGACTTCGTGAGAATCATAGCGAGCTTGTTTAGAACTGAAGAGCTCCGTATAGGGAGATACATAAGTCATTTGAAAATATTATAGTATAGGTACGTTATAGTATAGAGGTATTGTATGCTTCTATTGTATAATGATTAGGCTTGATTGGTAGAATGACATCCTTCTCATCACAAGCTTTAAGATTCGATTCCAATAGAGGGCATCAGGACGATGAGGTCGGCTACGAATAGTTCACGCATCTTCAGCGAGAAACGAGTGGCCGGAGGAAATACACATTGCACATCCTTCCGAACTGCCAGCATGTGGGCGAAATTATAACACGAATTATTATCATCATTAATTTTGATGGGAAGAGACATCATGGAACATGAATAGAAGAATAGTTGTCAAGTTTTATTCGCGCGCACGTTGCGCGTGTGTATTTTCTGTGTGCACAGTAATTAAACGTTCTATGAAACATGTCAACCTGTTTTCAAAAGCACCGTTTATACTCGCTACTACTACTATATACAAGATCATAATGAAGTGGGATGCTTCGCCGCAGACGGTGCGGTACCCAACTGCAAGCCGTGTCATATAAGAACGATGGAATCCATGGTTCCGTCGCAACGTCGGACGAATTAAGTTCAGACACTCAGGTTGCACCGCATCCTTCCTTCAGCCTAAGTCCTTAAGCTGTACCTAACAGTTACTGGACCCATCACTATCAACAATAGCGAGACAGAGTAAAAATCTATCCAAACACAACCAGCTTGACCACCGTAGACCACATTTGCGTAAGAAAACTCCGCCCCGTCCGTATACATGAAACGGTCCGCACCACGCTGGGAGCGAGGTTACATAGAGGGCCCGTCGGCAACACAGTTCCGCACGACCGCCTTACTCCTTCGATCGCTTCGCTGCGTTGTTTGCTAAATCAAGTTGCTACGTTGTTGCCAGCATGTTCTGTGCCGCGCCTCGTGCGTTCAGTGTTGCATATGCAGATCAAGTTCCGATTCCCATGCCCTCCACAAGGTAGCGACAATGGAAGTCTCTCCTAGCCTCGACGTACGTATATTCTACGCATGTGCACACTGCACAACGTGGTACGGAAGGCGACAAGAAGACATATCACTAAACGGCACGTTGCTGAGTAAGATCGCTATAGTAGATGGACTTAGTTACTGTTCTCGGACATAATACACGCTGTGCTGCTGATCTCGGTAAGGAACTGATGTCGTTCTGGATAACTTTGGTGATGAATAACAAATAAGTTAAAGCAAACCGCCTCAAGTAGGAAGCAGAGTCAAGTCTCTTTGGCAGAAACCCAGTCTCTGCCGGCGAACTATCGGAGGCTTCCAACCTAAAGCGTTTTCCTTTAACTCATGGATTGGATTGTATTATTGGTTTGGTTTTTCCTCGCAGTTATGTGAGGATTACGAGACGGGATGTTCTACCACTGAGGTTGCGATACATCTCATGTAGTTTTCAGCATGAAACGAGTATCACAAAGGAGTATCATATCTGTTCTGTAAACTACTCAAGCTCCATTTCATGTCTGTTGAGGCGCCCCTCCGGTGCGTGCCGAGTACGCTGGCACACGTGTTTTGTGAAACCATGTTACAGTATGCGAGTAAGTATATATATCACATTATATATATATATATATAACAAAAAGATTTCACTCACAAAAATGTAAAATGTGAGCTTGTTGTTTCACTTCTACGTCCAGGAAGACCGCGCTTCACGTCGAGCAGGTGTGAATTCGTTTGAATGTTTCGTGTTACCTTCCAAAAGTCACGAAGCGTGGCGTTAATTACGAATTCAATTGAACGGCAGCAACCGCTTGCAAAAGCTTTGGGGCGCCTCGTCCTGCAATCTAATTTACAGTCCCCTAACAAGGTTCTCTTCCTGCGTGAACCACGTTCTCACCCATTGTTGATACGCTTCCGCGTTACGTGGCAGCCGGCTCTCCGGCGAACGGTTAGCCTCCCGAAAAGAGCGCTCGATTCATCGACTCGCCACTGGGGTTGGATTTCATACGCGCTCTCCCCCACCTCCCCTCTGCGAACAACTGGACAGACTCCCGCGGTAATTCTCCGAGTTAATCATTGCTGACTTTCTTCAGCCGTCGTAAACCGAAACCACAGTCACGTGCTTTTAGCTGCTTGATAAGTAGCGGGAGGGATGCACGCAACCTAGTGGGTCCAAAAAAGAAAGAAAAATAAAAGATGACAACATGGCATTTTAACACTTCAAGGCAACGGGAACTGTGCTAGCCACAGACAGTACAGTGACAGCACACGAACGTCCAAGAGATGTAATAAAGAATTAGAAATAAATTGGGAAGCAATAGAGAGCCCGAGTGTTGAGGACTGTAAAGGTATAACAAGTAAATTTATTCCCGTAGGTGCTCCATGGTGTGGAGGTTGCAACGAGCGGGTGTTAAAGTCGGTCAAATAAACATTGGGAAAATAATTTTGCAGAAGATTTATAGGTCTCAACGAGCTGACAACCATTTTGTCGGATGTGGAAGCTCTCCTCAATTCAAGGCCACTAACCTACACCACAGATGACTTAAACGAAACGATGTCTCTATCGCCATCATTATTCCTAACTAGAACAAAGTTGATGGTATTGCCCCCAGAAGAGAACCAAGATTTCCCACATATTAACGTGCTATGAAAAAAAAAATTACGAGAAAGGCTATGAGGTGTGGATGACTTCGAGAAAGAAATATTTAAGAGAAGTTTGTTCAGCTCATCTAAATATCCGCGAATATCTCAATATCAAATATCTCAATAGCGCGAAAAAGTGTTCAAGGCTGGCGACGTAGTCCTTGTCAGTGACAAGAAGCCAAGACCTCTCTGGAAAATGGCAATAATAGAAACAGTACATGAAGGAACCAACGGCCAAATCAGGTCCTGCGGCGTTAGGACAACAAAGGGATAAGTACGAAAGGTGGCGACAAAGAACTTCAGCAGCAACAGCGTAATTCAAATCGTCGCCACAGAGCAACATATTCTTGTCTCATTGTCAGCGCCAAGTAGTGTAGTAACCACCTGCTCGGGCTATCATTATAATACCTTCGTTCTTCATATTAATTAAACGGTTTTTCTACCTCCCTCTGTACGTCTAAGTTTAAAACAGGATTGCAGCTATACTCCTCCTTTTGCGAGGGTAGGTTCTCGGACATGGTCCCAGCAGGCCACTATTGGACCGTGCCTTTGGTGGAAACGCCTCAATCCCATGATCATTACTCAGGTGTTCTTTTTCACAGTATATACCGATTGCGGACCAATTGTCAAGAACTTTCACAAACTCACGAGGAGCAGTAACCGAACCAAGAGTGTAAATCAAGAACTACAAAGTACAAATATGTGAATAACACCGACCAGCCTTACCGCAGAGGGAGAAAGACATTCCGATTGTCATTCCTGTGGCGAATACTTTATATAGCACGCTTAGCATGTGCGGATTGAGCGTAGTTGGATACTATCTAAAAAGCTTTCCATCCGCTACAAACACGCGGCACAGCTTCGCGAGTAACCGGAAACCTCGTCCATCCTGTCAGGAGCCACATCCCCGACAGAAGCAGATGTTTACATAAGACAATTAACTTTTCTTTATAATTGCCTTATGCGCGACCCTCCACGGTGTAGTGTATAACGCCCGAGGCGTTTTTCAGTCTTCCACGGTAAGTCTCCCTCTGCGCCCTCCCGCTTCGCCAAACACCTGGTGACCACCGCTCTCATTCGGGATCCCTGTCACGGGAGCTTCGCTTCGCGGCCAAAATTACGGCAACCCTCCATGTGAGTGAGGCCGTGGCCAGATGCTTGCAAGTGAAGGTGCTAATCGTCGCTTCTGTGTTGACTTCATGCGCGCTCCTAGAGTATGGTTGTCATGAAAAATGACTCCCTGTATGGTGGCCAGGAAGAAGCCGAACAAGATGGTAGCAGTTGTGAGGCTAATTTTCGTCGTAGCTCATTTGTTATACGCTGGATTAGGGTAGATTATAGAACAATTATAAAGCACCATCCAGTGAGGCCGGAAGCACGATGTTTTTCGGGCAGGAGACCGTAGAATCATCCTGACATTAATTGCTGACAAATATAATAAGCAAAAGCGATTACACTTGCAGGTTAAGCAATTTTGGCTTTAAGCAGCGCTTGTTTCGTAATTTTACTTGCGTTGACTGTTTCTGTACAGACCAAATAAGCGCACAAAGGAAGAAGACAACTCTTTGGCTGACTATAGTACCATATCTAGTCCAGAGGCACAACGTACATGCCGAGATGTCTTAACTAAGAACATTGAGGTATCGACTGCTGCGGTTGGTGTTATAGCATGACAAGCATTTCGCAGTAAATTTGTCGTTTTCATTGCTTTTACTATTTAAGGAAGATCAGTGTGTCAAGAAGCAGTACTGGCAGCCTGGCAACATGAACAACCACTGTTACTTCATAAGCTGTGATCGTGATAGCTGCCTGTGATCGTGATAGATGTGTGTTTAGCTCGCTTGCTGCCTGTCTTTGAAGGTGCCGCCTAAATTGAGCAGTCTGAGCAGCAGCAGCAGTGTAGGTTCCTTTACTGAACTCTCCCGAAAGTTTCTTCTATTCCATCTAGAAGGCGATAAATAGCGGCCGACAGCATAGTCAAGTTGATGACACCGTTGCGCGTGTTTCTGCATGCAGTTGCTCCTGCCCGGACAGTCACCACCGAACTGTGGCGATCCTTCTTCAGGAGGTTTGTCCACCACGTCTACCGGCAGCAGCGCCACCGGGAGTGGTGGGGGAGCGGAAAGTCCCATGGCTGCCGAGCAGCCTGTCTGCTACGAGCCTTCCAGGTTTTTGTACCCGAGGCTTGCAACGGGACTTGCTGTCAACAGCCTCTACCCTTCGTCGTACGCCGAGCAGTCAGGATACGTCGCTGCGCTTGGCACTAGTTCTGCAGCTTTCTACCCGTCACTGGTAAGCACCTTTCGGTTGATAAACAGTATAAGGAGTGAGAGGCGTCAGCTTAACTCGGGCAGAGGTCTGTCGGACCTCGTACGTGTACGATACATGTATCAACAGTACCCTCGGGCCACGCCGCTGTATACGCAGAGAAGCGTGCTTGGCTGACGGCATGATATCTTTCAACAGGTTTCTTCTTGTACACCTGTGTGTTCGACACTTCACAGCACTAGCCGTTGAGGTATCTTGGAGACCGAATAATCCTATATAGATTCAGTAGTCCATGTCCTTTCGTCGATTTCATGCTAATTAGTCGAACAACGATAGATGGCGTGTCGATGGGTTGCGGAGTTTGAGGCATCACATTATGTGGGATGAGCAATGTTGTATTGTATCAAAAGGAAAGTTGTATAGATCAACGTGAATGAACTGAAAACAATGCTCATATAATATATATATATATATATATATTTATATGAGTCACTTATACTCACTATATGCCTGACGCACCATGGGCAAGGCCGAGTGAGCTAAGGCGTCACGGATTCATGCTCTAGCTTGGGAGGTGTTGGGTTCGAATCTTACCGCCGGTTGTGTTTTTTGTGGTTTTGCCTCGGTTTCCCTCAGACCGTCCAGACATTTGTCGGCACAGTTCCCCTTGAGGTTCTGGCTCCGGGTTGCAAACTAACCCCTTGCCTCCCCTCCTTCCTGCTGTCCTGCCTCCATCTGTACACCTCTATGCGCTACTCATGGCCGCAGCTCCCCTGTGGCGCTGACACGGAATTAAAATATATTAAAGATCAGACGCGTATATAAGATGCGTCTATATAACACAGCGAAATGGTTGTTAGTTCTTTGTATTCTGTGCGGTTCCACTTTTACAGTGTAGGAGCCTAACAGCAGTGATGGACTGCCAGTTAATCGAAGAGTTTTCATACTTAAATTCAGCCACAGCTTTCCTGTAGGAACGGGGAGATGGAGGGAGAAGTCGGCAATGTGGCAGGGAAACATTGACGATGATCGATTCATCGCTCCTTGTGTGTGTGGAGGTTTGGAGTGGTTGATGTATTTATACAGTTCATCAAAGCACGCACTCTTCATCCCGTAACATGCTGAAAATTACGCAGTCAGCACTGATGTTGATCTCCTATTTATTTTCTTATTATTTCCATTTATTTATTTATAATTTTTTAATGGCAGCGTGACATCATATACACTTCCCCTGCTGCACTGTGGGACCGACGCATTCCTTGCGACTCGCACATCAGCTCCCAGCTCATTTGCTGCCATTATCTATTGCCTGCGGCTGAACAGTACGGTTACGTTGCTGATGACCATATGGTCGGCGCCCGACTTCTGCGCGACGTGCAACGTACGTGGCGACCTGTACCGCATATACGTGCATATCTAAGGAGAGGGCAAAGCTTTGAAGAACAACATGCAACGCACTAATCAACACCAACTTACGCGCTGCAACATTTTGCGCGCGTGGTCTACATAAACGCACTACCTGCAGGTGTGTTTCGTGTGAAACCTCTGGACACACATACTGAGATACATATGGGGCAGAGGCCGACCTCATACCGGTGGACAATGGCCCAACCTCGTCATCATCACTCTGTATGCCTGATATTTATGCTAGACGTGGCACACAGATAAGTTGAGAATGGGGAGGTGAAAGTATTGTCCGCCGGTGTTAAGCAGTCCACTACGATGCAGTCCATGATGCTGTAAATCAGAAAGCGTATCGCACGTGGGGTCAACAAGAATCGACGCTCACAGCCGTGGCGATGTTGAGCCCATAGCAGACGGACGGATAAAAGACGTGCGCCTATACCCTATCTAGGCCAGTTTCCATATCAATACGCCTGCGCACACGACCTAGTGCCAGGATACTGTAATCATTGTCGTGTCCTATTCTTCAATCACGTCTCTGTTACATGCTACTCAAAGCTAGTCTATGTATATCACGCCGTGTCGAGCAGATCCCAGTGAAAGGAGCGAGACTGTGCAGTCAAGATGGCAATGACTGATCGCGTAGGAAACCTATACAGAAAGCATAACAGGATAACATTCGCACATAAAAAATCTCAGTTTTGTTTCTGTGTTCAGAAGAAAACAAATAGTTACGAGACTATAGGTATGCGAAATGTCTGGAAGCCCTAAACATGTGCCTGCTAATTTTAACAACATAAAGTTCGGGATAAATGAAGTGTAGTGTATACTGCGCACTGCGAATTCCACTCTCACTAATGGCTCACCCAGTATCTCCATACTTAAGTGTTTACGATTGACAACCGCTGAATGATTCATACTGCACGTAAAGCTCAGTATAATAATATCAGTATATATATATGTAAAAAAATTTTTAGTGTACCTTTATAGTTACACAGTCAATGTGTGGCAATTTTATCTCACTACGTTCATATCTTGCATTCACAGCAGTTCCATCTAAGGATATTGAACATCAGGGCCTATAGATGTTTCCTATAGGAAACACTCGAGAAGAGTTGCGCTGGTTGCCGAACCTCTGCCGGGGACGGCCATAAATACCAATATGTTACTTGCTAGATTCTTAATACCGTCACCACATTGTAAGTGGATGCCCTAAATATATATGGGTTCCCTCGTCCAGGACGGTCGTTTTTTTTTTTTTTTTTTTTTTTCAGGGTATAGGGAAACCTAGGGTATAGGGAGCTGCATTCTTCAAAGTACAACCTGTGTAGCCAGATAGAGTCCCAGCCCCCAATGAGCTCTTCGACACATGAATCGGAGGTACTGTGCACAAGGCTGTACTTTGTTATCAAATCTCTATCTATCTACAGTTACAGCGCTGAGCGTTTCATGTTCAAAAACGAAATGTTGACTATCACACAGTTAATCATTCCGCGGCAGAAATCATTCGTAAGCGTGATCACTCGTATAGGTATTGGACTGATGGTGTGGGTGAGCGGATAACTCGGACAATAATCCGGAAGGATGAATAAGACGAAAACGTCTGAATTTTATAGTGTCCTTTCCCTGGTGAACGAAAAATGCGAACACATGAACCACAAGAACGTTAAAAGCTGCCACGTTATGTGGCTCCATGGATGAGTGCTGCCGCACAACGACCCAACATGGGTGGCACGCATTTGATGGCGGCACCGGATACTGAACTTGGCGATATGCCGGATGGCACAATATACGCATTTACGTGTTTGTGCCTGATCGTAAACTGCGCGAAGATCATGACGAGTATGAAAGCACGCGTCGTTTCTACGTGCCAGCAGGAGAAATGACAGTAAAAAGCGTACTATATGCTTAGGCGCCTTGCTGTGTCTGCTCGGTACGTCTCAGAATTTCTTCAGAAGGTTTGTGAGAAGGGCACCTTGTCTGGTTGCTGTTCAGAACCAAACGTAACACTGGAGGCTGACCAATAAACAGATTCTCTCTCTCGTGGGCGAGTTCAACACGGTGATGTTAGTAGAAATTTCGGCTGCGGTTTTGTCTAGAAAACCCAAAGCAATGTGAATATGTGAATATAAAATGTGAATATATATACATATATATATGCGTGTGTGTGTGTGTGCGTGTGCGTGTGTGTGTGGTTACGTACGTGCACTTACAATCTGTCCAGTGGAGATATAATTACCGAGCACGTCTTAAAACTTTACTAGCATGTCATGCTTCCGCTGCTGTTCAGCCAAGCGAAATTAAGACAAATGTATTATTTATGCTTCTTGCTTGGGTGTAATGTGTCTCATTAGAATACAATGATTGCCCGTACAAGGTCGCAGATATAACACGAGCATTCGTTTCCGCTTATGTCGATACACCCCTTTTACGCGCATGGACGGCCAACAGGTGGGCGCCAACAAGTCTTTGAAATCTGTCCTTGTATGAAACGACTGACGGTAGTTAAAGGTGCAAAAGATAATACTGGTGAAACTATGTAGCAAAACAAGAAACAACACCTATAATCATGTTATTTCGTGGTTAACAGCCGCTTATTAGTGCGTAGGAGCGATCGCTGTAATAACGTGTGTACAAAAAAAAAAAAAATAAATAAAGAAAGAAATAAAGAAAGAAAGAAAGAAGACTGCATACACACGGACTACAGTGAACGTAATGTCGTTAGCATCGCTTCTGTGGTCGATAAACTCTAATGTTGATAAAATAATCGTTCGTTGACTTACGATGTGCGAAATCACCACCACATGATTTGACATGGCTTGGTAACACCGACACCCCGATGATTCCTGTAGCACGAGCAGTGTGAAGACAAGATGTCGGACTCAAGTAGCTGATGAAATGGCATATGCGCTGGAGAGTGGTGGAGACATCATCTGTGTATGGTTTTTCTTTTTTTTTTTCTTTTTTGTCGCTCATGCTCAGGCTCTTTATACTATGAATCAAGTACAGTAGCTCGCGAACTACCTGACGATAAAGGCCATATCTGAGAAGTACATCATTGTCTCCTGACAGTTTAGAATAATAGACTATAGAATTCAATAGAATTACCGGGTTTACATTTTTTCAGCGACGCACCTGCCTTATTTCTTTGGTGAAGCAGCAAACAATCTGGATGCAGACTCTCTACTTCAATGCCGAGCAATAGTTAACATAGGTCCTTGAGCTCAAAGTGTTTATTCAAGCCAGATGCTGACAGTGCTGGAATCGTCGTGATGGCAGTTTTAGCACTTGATAGACCCTGTAATACGTCACTCTTTATAGCTGCATTGTTGCTATCGATACAGCGAGATTCGAGGCTATCAAACAAATGTTTCTTTCCTGGAACAGCAGAACATTCGCCTTGCTTCATATGCGAATCTACTTTATTTCTAAATTCTGTTTTCACATTAAAAACTCGAACTTTCAACTTCTCTATTTCACTTTGTGTGAACGGTGTGGTCACTTAGGCATCAGGAGAAGATGCCTTATCATAACGTCTTCGCCATACCCTTGAGAGTATCTCTGTGCTACTAATCTTACCTTGTACCACTGAACACTTCCGTCTCCATACGGGTTTTAAAGATCAAGCTGCATCCGAACAGCTATAAGTCTGCATACTCTTAGGTTCTAAAATTTCTGGCTTTCCTTTCAAATGCGAAGATAAGGAGTGAAGCTGGCTTTGTCATAAATGACAGAAGATCCGGCGGGACACCCCTTTTTCTTCACCTTCTTCTACGAGGGTTAATATTGCCCATATAATATTATTAATAATAATAATAATACATACGTGTACTCTGCACCGAATTGGCAAAGACTTCCAGCACACGACGGCGTTTGTTTGCTCTGAGTGTGGGTCGGGTGGTTACATGTCCATGAGAACGTCCGAAATCACGGAGTTTGACTCGTGACGTGTTCTAGACGGGACAATGTTGCACCGAAAAAGATCCGCTGCCTCCACAGGCACAGTTCAGCTGTGCTCCAGGGATTCCGAATATACTACCTGTCTTGAAACTGGTCATAGAAAAAAAAAAAAAGGTAGCGTTCGACGAGCCAGACCAACTGAATGTTTTCAACAGTCGACTTGATCAGCGAAGTATTTTGTTTGGTTGTTTTCTATTATACTGTTTTACTAAGGAATATCAACGTGCTAAGGTAGAAAATAGGGGTCCACGCACCGGAGCCCGAGTCCAAGTTTGTAAGGCAGCATGACACCAACGCATCCGATGTCATTTAAGCAACCCAGCCTTTGAGCGACTTTACTTTCGGTTACTCAACATAACTGTCAACAAGTTTCAGATATCATAGGTTGTTCCCACTATCTTTTTAATGCTGTCGTCCAATTTAAGTACGCCACACTAAACGTTTCCATTATTAATCCTTTCTCGCTGTCTGTGTAGGATAACCGAGCAACATGGGGCACGATTCCTCAAGCTGCTGCTGCCTGCTACCCGTACGATCCCGCCCTAGCCGCTTACAGTCCCTATGGAGACAGGTATATTCGCTGTCACTTATAGCGATTGCGTCAGAGGTCTATAACATCGCAAGATTTTTTTTTTTTTTTAATTAGGTACGGTGCCATGGACAGCGCTGCACGGCGGAAGAACGCCACGCGCGAAACCACCAATACTCTGAAGGCCTGGCTGTACGAACACCGCAAAAATCCTTATCCTACGAAGGGGGAGAAGATCATGTTGGCAATTATCACCAAGATGACGTTGACACAGGTAACCTATGAATAGTCTATTCCTTTGACGATTAGTCGCAGAGCATACACAGCTAGGGTTAAAAACAAACAAACAAACAAACAAAAAAAAACGCTCTAATCTCTTTTCTTTTAGGTGTCAACGTGGTTTGCGAATGCACGACGGCGACTAAAGAAGGAGAACAAAATGACCTGGGAACCGCGAAACAAAAACAGCGAGTCAAGCGACGACAAGGCGGACGGTGCCACTTCGGACACGGACAACGACTGTGGCGACAAGAGCGACAGCGACGTTCAGAGAGACGTCAAGCAAGGTCTGTTAAGGTTTTCATTCTAAAGAAAAATCTGGCAAACGTAAGAGCAGAGTCGGTGTCAGAAATAACTGTCCAGTGACGCAACAATTGAACACTAAAATGATTGGGACGTTTTCTCGGCGTCGAAGCATGCACTCACCTTGCATGAAGAAGAAGGATGCGTGGGCTTACGTCGCGAGACAACTCGTAAAAAAAAAAAAAAATTGTATGATATGCAGGCGCTATATTGTTCACTGGTTGCTTTCGACCACCATTCGCTACAAAGATCGACGAACGTGCGGAGAACCTATTAAATGTGACAGTGGAGATTGGCTTGAAACCTTGCGAAATCTTCTCAAGCGCACGATGGCCACGCTCGCTTGAGGCTTCCTTTATAGGTTCTCTTGTTTTATATATACTGAGTTTAAGCTCGTGGTCCTGTGAAAACATGGCTTCGTTTGGGGGAGAGATTCTTTTGCCAAAGAAAAAAAAAAAAAAAAACTTGGAAGTACACAGACCCTGACCGCTGGAAGCACCTCGAATTTATAAGCTCATGTTTTTGTTAATGTTAGTCGTTCATACTTCTAGTTAGAACTAGATTAAGTGGTTTTAGTGTAAGCCGTAGTGAAGCATGTGTGAATATATTCCTATCATCCGCTTTCTTGGCTTTGGATGACAGGCTAGAAACACTCTTAACAGGCATGAAGCTTGGCTTCACAATTTGGAAAGAATGTCACAGATCAGACTGTAACTGGGAATTTTACGTAGTAGTGAACCTTCCTTGTTGGACGCAATAAGTTAAAGACTGAATAAATAAGAGATGACGAGACGCTAACTTTGAAAAACAAACTACGCCATTGAGTAACACGACTGTTCATACGACAACGAAGTACATACAAATCCGCAATTCGCAATTGGGGCAGGGACGCGAACTACAGTTGAAAGCAGTAGATTGTGTTTTAGCAGCGCTTTTGGATTCCTCCAGACTATAAGGAACAAAAAAAAAACAAAAAAAAAAAACTGCGGGTTCCTCACAGTAGAGCATATGTCACAATATGGCACAGATTTTGAAGGCCAGTGATGTAGGTGTGATGGTTCAAAGGGGGCCATAGTGGGAATCCGTTTTCCTATCATTTTGGTTACCGAGATTCCGATCTTTCAAATACGAAGTTTTCAATTCCGTCGACTTGCACATTAGTGTCACACCCAACCTGCGGCAAGTGGCCATTTTCGTGAGATGAAATCTACGAGGCATAAAACGCATGAGCGCTGAAACCAGCTACTTTTCGATGTAAAATCCCACGAGAAAATGAAGAAAATGCCAAGAGACTATAAATTGTAGCTGCCCTAAACTACCATAGAATTGATAGCTAACACGCTCGAGCAATTGCGCACAGTGCTTAGACTTGAGAGAACGGCAGTGTGCGTGCATGCGTGTTGTACTTTCGTATATCACAAGAACTTCTAGCGAGCTCTCTGTTCAGGCTGGTTGTGAAGCAGCGTTATTGTTATTGTGTGTATCCCTGTGCAGCCATGTGTACGATAGGGTGGAACAATGCTTTTCTCGCATCGTTTTCCTCTCTGCATATGAAAGACCGCATGCAAACGCTCACTGTGCATGCACAGAAAAAAAAAAGAAAAAAAAAAGGAGGGGGAGGGCAAAGAAGAAGAAGGAAAAAAGAGGGAGATCCTCGTCAGATGTTAAAATCACGCCAGCTCATTAGAGCTGGTGAAAGTACAGGAGGGTATACATGGACGTAGTTTAAACCAAGGTCGACGAATCCTTAAAACAAGAAATAAAATCATATCCTCCGATTTTCGTGGTTTGTTCCAAGTCCTGCCTCTTTTCTTTCCCTTTTTTATTTTTTTAGTAATTGTTCAACGGATATCTGACCAAATTTTCGCTTACATGCAATATCATCGCTCGACGCGCGTTTGAATATGTGAGCGCACATAAGCACGACTTTGGAGTAATACACACGCACACTGCCTTTAAATACCACGCTGTTGCAATGAAGAAGTATACTTAGGCAAAAGATTTAGCGAAATTACGTTAATGTTACGCTGAAGTACGTTAAAGTTTTAATCAGATTTGTAATGTTTGGCATATTTGTGTCAACAGTGTGCAGTCAATAACAGTGCATTAGAGACTCGAAGAAATTTACACAAATGCGCCGTACCAGTAGATGACAAAAGGGCAAAGGTAATAGGTTTCCTCCCTTCTAAATGAAGCGGTTGAAGCTGACTAGACTTGCCTATGCGAATAGTGATTCCTTTTTTTCCCTTTTCATTTGAAACGAATTCAAAGTCAACACTAATTTCTATAGCATACTGCCGAAACCAGTAACAAACACGGGTAGCGCAATGAATATTACCTGTCTAATTGAGGAACTTCTTCTTCTGCCCCCACCTGTCTGGCTACTAGCCACGGCGGCGTTTTGCCACGAATTAGCGTAGGTATTGGTAAGTTAGAAGCAGGCTGTTGCCATTAAGAAGTGGTATAGAGCGCTTTCGATATCTTTTTCACAGGAACTTCTTGCTTGTCCGTTTGACACGTTCGTAGAGTTACTAGCTGACGCTCTGGTCCTTACATATATTGGTCTCGGGCGATGCAAAGCTACTTTTTCAACATGATGATGGTATATATACATGGAGAGAAAAATCATAGCCTTTCGTGTGTCTTGTTTCTCGGAAGTTAGAAACACCACGTGCTACCGATGTTCACTTACGCCCCCCCCCCCCTACTCACTTACTGGTTTATCCCTCATACTTATCACTAGACCCCGGATTTCTAGGCAATGCCTACTTTTTTTCCTGTGAGTCTAATAGT
>JARGYV010111229.1:1743-19031 GCA_029532675.1 Ornithodoros moubata | reverse complement strand
GCCCTTGGGACACTCCGGTCAGCCAACGAACTGCCCTGCGTTTCGTTGTCGAATTCCTTCGACTCACTGGGCTGCTTGACATCCTGTAGCCTCCTGTCCCGCTCACCATCTCAATCCCCCCTCCTCACCATCATCCCCTCACACTACACTCAATGGCAATGGAGGTAGCACTCTACTCGCCGAGCAGGGAAATTCCCCACATCATCATCACCATTTAATTGTTGTTGTTGTTTGTTGTTGAACGAATGATCCAAACCAATATTCATCGTTCCGTCTGATATCGGATTGGACTGGGAATCAGGAGAACTTAACTCGTCTTCAGTCCTGTCGTACTGCGATGTTTTCCCCATTATTTGCCGTGCTGGTGATACATCATTAATACTGAGCTGTGTTCCGTCGTATAGAGAACAGTGCCCGCTAAAACCGGGGGAAAATCCAGAAAGTAGTGCGGTTCTCATAACAGATTGGACCTGGGCCGTGTCTCCGACCTCAGCGTGGAAGGCGCGAGAGCCTTCCTTTTTCTTTTCTTTTTTGAGTTACAGGAGCAGGTCAGGCACGGCGCAGCCTCCTACCAGTAGATGTCGGACTGAAACGTGCGAACGTCTGCCCAAAAGCCTGTTTCAGCCACATGCTCAGCGGTGTCTTAACTGCCTTTTCCTCTCACCGGCTACGCGATGTACTTTGTAACCCTTTACAGAGTCACAGAGTCATTCTCGCTAATCCTCCCTAGGCGCCTGTCGCCTAGAATCTGTCCACACCCCACGCATACGAAGAACGGACGCAGCAGTTGCACAGCGCAGGGAATTCTTAATTTAATAACCGAAACTCACATAACGGATACATTCGCGAACTGCGTCAACGGATAAGGTCCCGACCAATGCATTTGATGCCATTAACGTGCAAGAGTAGCAAGTAATAACGGTGCGCGTCCTGGTTAATTCATTTACACGATCTCCATGTCCCTGCCCAGGTTCCGTGGGTTTACAGCTTAGCGTCTGGACGACGAAGGGTCCCACGAGTCTTGGATCATTTGGAAGCCGATAATCCTATATTGTAACGTCGTCTCGCATTATACTCGCACGTACATGCTCTCATTTATGGCAAGATACTAAAATAATTGGGTATTTCATGTCCGACAATCCAGTCCAAAGCGGCGGTTTTTTTTTCTCTTCTGAGGCATCTGCTGTTCTGTCGAAGCGAGTTATAAGGCACACAGTGCGACCGTTGTAATGGGAGAGATTAAGCATTTATGAGGAGCAGAAGGATGAAGGATGCGAAGGTATTAACCGAGTTTGGTCGTCGCTCTCTGGAATAGTTGGTTCATTGAATTAAATGGCTCAGCGGACGGTATCATACATCAGGAGTTTGGCGCAGAGGACACCACAGCGCACTTTATGAACAGGTCAATGAGGAAAAAAGCAATCGTGAACGTTTCCAGAATGACATCTCTTTGTGACATATAGCGGTATTCTTCCTTTTCGAAAGGTCAAGTCGTCAATCTTGTTTTCTTAATTGCCTTCGAAGCCTTATGATACCTCAAAGTCAGTGACGACAACCCACGCTCGCACCCTGTCAGCTTGGAGAAAGGCATAACTGCCGTCACGTGTCACCAGATTCATGATATTTCGATAAAAAGATTACTTCACTTACTTGATACTTTAATATTTGGTAAGGTACGCTACTACTTGATTTGACCCGCCTGACACAGATGGTTTCACCAGCTCGTCTATGCACCACACCCCTCTTGTGTAAACTCTTAAATGCCACTATTGGTCACAAGATTACACGTGTTTGCTTCTCCTTTGTACTTCCTTTTTTTCTTTTTTGCTTTTACAAGCAAACCTAAATATCAGCTGACCTTTTCTTTATAAACCCATATGCCCACTGTCCCTATGCATACTTATGCGTTTTCATATTGGTTCATGTATAAATCTGTTACGTAATACGAATACTCGCTGTTCTTAAATAAAGGTTAAGGAAGATTAAGAGATTAGCATTTTTTTAGATACCTTGTTGTAGGGCACGGGTGTCGGTGTTAGTAATTTTACTTCTGTGAAGAGCTCAACCCCACCATCCTCCTAACATATATAGCGAACTTCCCTTATACGGAACCTGAGGGGACTGGAAAAATTGTTTCTTTAATGAGAAGTTCCATTTCTGCAGAGCACACAATATTTGCACAATAGGACTACCTTTTGACACCATCAGATGCTGCTTGGCTTACAAACATAAATAAATGACTCAAGGCCGGTCTCAGATGCACCTTGGAGGCGTCTCTTTGCCAACTATGCGTGCATATTTGACAGGTTTGATACAAGTTCTGTGCAGCCTTGTTGCTCAAGGTGTCACGATCCTTGTCAAGCCTAGCCTTATATGGCGTTCATTGCCATGATGGTCATATACAAGGCCGGGAGACAGCAACACAACGACAACGTTGAGAAAATCAACCACGCCTGTCCATGTGGACACAATGCAACAAGCCGCAAGTCTGAAGACATGCACATCCGTTGCCGCCGATGGTTGCCCGCTATGCGGCACGCTGCTCCAGGATTGATGATGGCGATAGGCTGTGGGCAGGTGACCCAAGCTCGCCTATTCCCAGCGTCAAATGCCGCCGGCACCCATCTTGTACCCTACGTTGAGCTACTCACCCAACCGATTCCCCCGATCCAGTCTATAGCTCATTTCCGTCCTTCTGACCTGGTGTAGACATCGACATCGTAACTGGTTAGAATCGGAATTGGTGAGAATCACCGTATCGGGAGGACGGTGATGAGCTATAGATTGGATTGGTGGGTAGCGCACTAAGGGTGCAAGGTGGCAGCCCCTGGCGTTTGACGCTGGATAGGCAGAAATACACGGGAAAATGGCGAACATTCGGCCACTTGGCTGTGGATCTACCGGCTCCGTCACGCCAATCCTGTGTACAAAACCACGTGGTCCTGGACTGTGGTTCTGCTACGCTTAACTGAAGTGACCAAATCACGGTGTCTCGATAATGAGAGGTTCGCTGACATTAAGTAATAAGCCAGCCAACCAAAATTTTCCTGTTTGTTCCGTTTACGCGGCAATTCCGGTTAAACCAGTTTCGTGTACGGAGGGCAATCTGTATGTTGAGTTGAACAAGCAAATGATATCCCCAACTGCTGTGCCCATCATAAGAAACGCGGGCACATTTAAACAGAGTGACAAACTTTGTACTATGCATTCATAGGGGATTGTATACACTTGCACACTTGCCTGTTTCTTTTCCTCATATTTTCTGCGTGTGGAGAACTGATGTATTCGGCTACGATTTGCTTCCATCGGCGTCGACAGAGCCACCCGCGGAAGAAGCTTTGCACCTGATTATGGAAGACAGTAAACGAAGTTTCGGTTAGGCTTCCTGAATGACCTTGGCCGTTCCTGGACAATCGCCTCATTGACTCAGCGCCATATACACCAGGTACCACCAGCACCACCTTGACTATACGATACCGACATTACAAGGGTATGCTTGGTTGTTGGGGGATCAATGATGAAAAGCTTTGTTAAAGGAGCTGCCTATGTTATTCATAATCATGAATTGTGGTGGTGGTTCGCAGCTCACAGAATAAACGCCAACCTTACACGGGATATACGACAGAAACGTGTTCAAATTTTTTGTTCAGTACCATTCTAAGCACATAATTTCACACAGATAATCTTCTTAATCTTTGGCTCCTTTAATTGATAATATGGCATTAAATCATGTCATCATACAGAGTAAACTGCAATTTGTCCCGACATGTCGGCGCGCGGAATGGCAACAATAGAAAGCGCCAAAGGCGAACGCCAGGCCTCAGCGTCAAATGACGCGGTCCAGGTTAGACCTATTGATCCAACAACCCCTGTGTACGGTTCCGATGTTTCTATCTATGAACGCATTACGCAAACTGTGATTCCGTCCCTTACTCGTCCATCGATCTACAAACAGACACTCACACTTCAACTACTGTCCACAGTTCCTTCACAAAGCTACAGCCACATCTAAGATACTCCTTCAATGTTTCACGAAGCCTGACTAGGCAGTCTGAACATGCCCCCTACACCTCCCCCGGGAGCGATTATGAAAGCGCTACTACAGCCGCAATTTACATTAAGCAGGTTACTTGCCGCGTAAAAACCGATTCGGTCTTAAACATAGCGCAAAGTTAGGAGGTCGGACTACGTGCGCCGCGCGCATCGAGAACTAAAAGAGACGACGCCTGGCGGCGAAAGAGGAAGAAATGGGTAGCTTCTTCTGCCTTGCGCCGTCAAAGTAGTAAAATACGGGATAGAACTTATAGCGGGGATAATGCGATAATAATAAGATAAGAAAGAGGCGGGACGAAAAAAGGTTCACACAAAGCGGAGAGGATGTTAGAAGCCAACGAGCAGGCCGGAAGAACAAGTAGAAACAAAGAATGCGTGGGGAGAAAGGGAGAGAGAAAGAGAGGGAGCGCGTTCCTAGCTGACCGCTATAAATATAAATAGCTAGATAACAGCAGAAAGGAGAGATACGTGGTACAGGCTCTTCTTCCTACCTTCTTGATTTTCTTTATTTCTTCGCTATCTTCGTCTTCGCTGCGGTTCGGGGTGAGCCTCCATTCTTTCTTGAGAGCACACAGCTGCGAACAAAGATTCCAAATGATTCCTTCTTTTTTCCCCTGTTGTTCCTTCAAAGCGCTCTCCTTGCTTCTCCTTTACTTTTCTGTTTTTTACCTAAGCACTGAACTCTGTAGCCGATTTTCAAAGTTTGTTTCAATCCTCCATGTTGTTAAGAAACGTTGGCGAAAAGGAGTAGGTTTCGTAATTTACGGTTAGACAAAGGTCTCTAGTGGATAAGAAAATTTAAACAGCTAATCATTAGAAACCATATAGAAATTGAAAATCGTCTTGGTGCGGTGCATCGTTTCTCACAAGTTCCTCAAATTGTTTTCCGAATGACTGGCTTGTGGAAGGCGTAATATCGCTGTTTGTTACGGATGTATTTTGTTGCCGATGCCTTTCAATGTGGGTAAAAAAGTTTATCGCATTTTTCGAAAAGTTCGTAGCGATGCCTGCGGGTAGAGTTGAATTAGGTTCGCAACAGTCAGCGAAGATTACGAAGAAACGCATAAAACAGGTTATGGAGATTCGACGCTTTGTGAATAAAATTAGAGCATTAGAAGCGGCCATGAAAGGAGGTAATAGGCGACTGGCCTGAAATTGCGATCAATATAACTCCAAAAGCTCGCAGTGTTAAACGAAAGCCTATGCCACTCTGCGTCTGGAACAGTCTAGGGCTGATATCGTATACCGGTTGAATAATTTTATTCTGTTTTATTTATGGTACGACTTCTTCCTCAAACTATTCATGACGATATTTTCTTGATTTTGAAATTATATTATATGTAGCTACTTAGTTTTATCTTTGATTCCTTAAAGTAAAAGTAGTCAGCACAAATAAAATAAGATCACGTACCTCGGCTCGGAGCTTCTTGATTTCGATGGTGAGTTCTTCGCACTGCTGAGTGTACTGCCATTTTGCTGTTTTTTCACTTTCCACTATCTGCACAAGGTGCAGATGTTTCTGTTCTAGCTCTTCTTTCTGCAGTACCATCTTGCTGAAGCTGAAAAGAGTTGGAGGTAGCCGATGAGAGAGGTTGAACTGAGACTTGCGGCAAAATCGATTTCACAAGATTGATAAAATCGCATGTACGCACGAAGGCTGATGGAATAGAACGCAGAACCCGGTGTGTGTTCCTTGTTTAGATTTTTTTGTTTTTTGTTAAAACCAAGGCGTAGTTGGATACGGTTCCGGAGATTGATACATTGGCTTGTCTGCTGTCTTTATGGTCGGCCTATTTAATAACAACCCACACGGTCGCTATTACAGTTTAAGGGCAGCATCAGCATATCTGGGGTATATGCAAGAGCAGGACGAACAAAATAATGCATACACAATCCTTATGATATAAAGCAGCATGCAGCTCACATAAGACTATCCCTTTTCTGACTTATAAAAACAAGTTTTACAGTAAAGTGGCCTTGTTGAAAATTCTTGAAAACTACAGTCTGTGACTGCGTATGCACTTTCAAACCACTCAGTGGCATAAACGGTGAGCTCACATCGTGCTATGTGACGTGAGTGATGTGGCTAATGTAGATGTTTTCGATGTAATGACACAATTGATGCTCGCAACACGCATTCTTAATCGATCTCTTTTTGTTCGTCAAGAACATACCCATTTCTTTCTTTCCTTCTTTTCATTCCTGCTTCTTTTAACCCCCTTCCTTCCAGATTCAAGTTCCAACATAAGGCAAAGCTGAATTTGAGTCCCGAAAGGAACGGTTGGTTCGAATGGTTAGTTGGTACGGAATGGTTCGACATCGCGACTTTAATTAGTCCGCGGAAGAGTGGCAGTGAACATCCTACGCTGATATGCTCGACGTCCACTCAACAGTAGATACATGTAGTTGCTGCTGGTGACAGCCCGCTGTCACTAGACGCTCTTTCATCAAAGGTGCCGCTTCCACCCAGTCTTGTGTCGACACGATTGTATCCACTCACGTAAAGAAATAAATATGCTCGCGTCAATGTCAAGGTGTGTACCATAAGGTTTGGGCGAAGGTTTTGAAACTTTGCGACAAAAGATGTCTTTCACAAAACCTTGAGCTACAAAGGATCTTCCCACAAGATTTGGCCAAGCGTTTTCGAGGAAAAGGAGAATACGTGCGCACATTTCCGCCTCCCGTGCTTGGGACTATGTGCGCAAGCATGGAAAGCACAGTTTTTTCCGGCACTGCGAATTTCCGGCACTGGAGTCGCCGAAAAGGCAGTCTGAGGGACCGTAGGGGAGCGGATGATAAACTGCGGTATGAAAGTTCATTTGACTTCCCGACAGAATGCGAATATTGATCGTCTGCTCATGTGGTAGGCTTGGTGCGGAAGCCAGAAGGATTACGTTCAACAAGCACGGCACCGCCCTAGAGTCAAAATAACGTCAAATCAATTTTCCCTGGAAGTAATGGAACAGTCGTTACGAAGACGTCTTAAAATTGTCGGAAACAGATGTAATATCCGTTTGTTCCAGCATCGAAATCAGGCTTGATATGATCAACACGGTTTGAAAGTGGAGTGCATCAACACTTGCTTTTACAACTTTTATTACATCGACTGGGACAAGCTTTCTGTCCTCCCTTTTTTCTTTTTTTTTTCTAAACGAATTCGTACCTTTCGTCATAATAGTGTTCCGTTTTGCCACCCCTCCTCTCTGCAGTCTTATTAACTTAACTTATTAGTGTTTATCCAGGTAAAGCAAACTTCATCTCTCTGCCCACGTCCATTTCTGCACACGCAGATTTCATGATGACAACGAGAAAGACAATGGGTGGAGTTCGGCACTGAGACGTCAACACAAAGCGGAGAGAGTGATTAATGGGCACATGGCACGAGGTTATGGGAAAACTCTCGACAACAGTATCTGCGTGACTTGTGTTCCTTTTTCACCTGCAGCTACGAATGTTGGTGCGCACGGTCAAGCAACATACATGTGTTGCGCATTCAAAAACGACAAACCTAAACCACTTTATTCACTCTTTAGCTATTCACATCAGTTGGGGAATGTGAGAAATTTTGCATGGTAACGGAGAAAAAATAACTTTTCCTCTGTGTAGTGAAGTAATGCAGGCAAAGCACGCTTTACAGGATATCGCTTTGCACTCTGAGGGTCCCCCATTCAGATTCGCTTGATTTGCAGAAAGCCATATACTTTATTTACTTCTCTTTTTCATTTTTTTTTGTTAAGCGCCCTGGAGTAGCCGGTTCCCACTGGGGAAACCAACCTCTCCATTTTTTTCTTTTTTCCACCTCCAACTCTGCAGAAACAGTAATCGGTCGTATGAATAATGTGACATATTTTGTTAATTATTATTGTGTATAGTTAATTATATCATTTACTTACCTGGCGGTATCAATGGCTTGGACCCAGTTGTTGCATTCGGCTTCGGTTTCGGCCTTGAGTTCGTACTGTCGGGCCCCTTCCCGCCGGTAGCTGATCGTGAAGCTGTACTATAAAAGTGAATTATTATTGAGAAAATTAACGCGACACCACAACAGCATGTGCCTTAAATTTATTCGGAACACCGCAATGACACATACCCACACACCGCATGAGCAACTCGGTTTGGTGCCTTCATCCCCGAGTACCAAGACGAAAGCTTTGTACGCGGGTGTGAACGGAGGGTTTGAAGGAGTTCGCTGTCAAAATTACAAGCAATCGAACGACAGATATCTTACAGTAAGGCTTACAAAGACTTGAAAGAAGGAGATACCTAACCAGTGCACCGGCCTTTTCGAGTACTAAGAGTGCATGACGCAATATATGTTCTGAAGTTTCCCTTTTTTTACGTTATATCTTTCCACCGCAAACTTTATCTTGGTTATATACTTCGGACGACAATCTACATTGATAACTTGAGTTGGTGGCTTTACAGCGTGGCTAACAAACTATTTTGAGCTGTTAAGAGCATAATCAGGGAACGGCGAGACAGCAGTCGAGCTGATGTTGACGACCATTCATAATTAAAGCAGAGATTAAGGGAAGATAACGAGAACAACGACGAAGAAAACGACACAACAGGAATCTCTAGCACAGCTGTGTTTGACGGTTAATTATGCAAAAAAATCTGGGCAACCGTCGCTACATTCTATGGCGTTCCGATGCATGAATACGACTCAAATGACACCGGATAACTCTACTGTTCCAATGAACGTCTATATAGATACACCTTAAGCATTTCAGGCGACTATTTTAACAATAGTAAGCTAGGATATCTGCAGTTCACAGAGCCACGTACACCTGTCATGCTGCTGAAGTTATGTTGATGATTTGAGATGTAGACGAGATAAGAGGACCGGACTACAAAAGTAACTGACTATGTGTTTCTAAAACTACCAGCCCCCAAACGCGAAGCGTTCGGACCACCTTAAGCGTCCCTCTCAGGGCATCCTTGACAGCTACTCTCCCCGCTTCGTGCTTGAGTAGAGACGCCAGCGTCCATTGCAACAATAGTTCTTCTTCCTCTCTGTGGCTTCTGCTCCATTTGGCTCTCTTCTCGCTCCGACACATCGAGCTTCTCTCGAACACGTGACCGCAAGTCCTTTTTCATCAGCCCCAATTTAGATGATGCCATCCTTCCAAGTTAAGACCGGCTTCATGCAACCATAAAGGTGCCCGTCTTTTCCACAAGAAATCTATACAAACCAGCCATGCCTCCTTCGTGGATATAACTATCGACCGCTGTCGTGATCCCATGTACGTTGTTCCTGCGCAAAGCCGATTACTGTGCCCGATGAGAGAGTATATAGCGCAGCCTTTTACCGACTTCGCCTCTTCTTCTTCTTCTTCTTCTTCATCTTCTTCATCTTCTTCTTCTCATCTCTCCTCCCCAACTACGTTTTTTTTTTCTTCTTCCTTAGTCGTTTTTTGTTCTCTGCCATGCTTGCCGGACACGGACGAGCGCTGCGCTGTTATTGTCCATGATACGTTTCTTTCTTTTTTTTTTTTTTGTTGTTGTTCTTTCCTGTTCATACTTTCCCGTTCCTTGTCTTTGTAAAAGTTATAACTGCTTCAAGCGACGTCCTTCCGCGTCCTCTGTACTCTGGCGCATAGCGTTATCGTACAGGGGAATTAAACAAGGTTTCTAGTTTGCTTAGTTTTTATCTTTTCTTTTCTTTTTTTATGACTTGCTCGCGTCTATCGTTGTTGCTTTGGGTATTTTATTCCGCCAACTCAGTGAACACCGCGCTGCTAAACAGTTTGAAGAATTGTCTAGACCCGATGTGGCAGGTCTTCTACTCAGTTTAGCGGGCCTGTTACCCCGTTGGGCAATTTCTATATAAAACATTCTGGGCGTGACCTCTGTCCCTACTTAACCACATCCACTATCCGCAAAAAATGATCGATGCGAAAGTGTGCCTGGTATCTTGTGCCAGGAGTTACGACGCTGAACAATGGAGCCACCCCGCATAGCTCTAACTCTTCCATCCTTTTGTTTCGGTCACAACCATCATGTGAACACACCGGATTCTCCGTCAGCCTGGTACGTCACGGTACGTCGGCCCTTCTTCCTTTGCAGAGACTTTCATTTCGTGTAGCCTTCGGTTCACATTCCCAGCATACGCTGGAGCGCTCTTATACCATGACGCGCACCACATGTGGCGTTCTAGCTGCCATCAAGCGTGCACTTATGGAATCCCTTTTGTTTTAAATGTATATTTTATTTTGATTTTGTTACGTTACTGCATTCTTTAAATAAGAAGATCAAATCTCCACAGTGGTGGTGGTGGTGTATCGTTAACAGGGGGAGGCGTGCGGTCTGCCTGCCAAAAATCTCCACAGACCATCTGCTATATGCACAAACATAAAAGAATAATAATATTGACACTAGACTAAACCAAATAAACGAAGGAAATAAAATAAAGGAAAGGAATAGAAAAAGAATGTAAATTTTGTATTGCAAATATACTCACTACACTTTGAAAGTAAAATAAGAAGTCAGAAAATTCCATCGCACGATTAAATGAGCACCGATCACCATTTGCAATGAAACGGTTCTTTTTCTGATTTGGATGTGGAACTTAACAAAAGATTTCATTCCGAAGGATAGCCGACGCATGTAGGTTTCGTCAACAGTCAAATATGATACCTTTGGCGAAATTCTCCTCGTTGGAACAATATTACCCGACATGATGTCCGCTCACTTAATTGTATCGAAGATCCTTAACTGGAGACTCCAGATTTCTTTTTTTTTTATCAGACTCCGATTGTAATTAAAGATTTTCCTCGTTTATAATCAATTAACTTTGTCTGATTTTGTCAGTCATTAATGTGCCTCCTTTACTCGGCACGTTCATAAGATCGATATTTTCGTAGAGGAAAAAGGAAGAGCCAGGAAAACGCATGAAAAGCAAATAAAAAAAAATAATAAACAAAATCTGTCTATCGAGCGACACGTTAAAACTGTTAAAAAACTGTAACGACCGAGTGACGTCACGTTACATCCTCATTGAAATTGGCTAGTCCTTCCCCAAGCAGCACAATGTACTGAACGTCGAGTGCGTTAGGAGCGGCCGTCTGGTACCTTATCTTCTTCTTCTTCTGTTTGTCGCTGTTTTTCTGACGTGCCGCGAACTACAAAAGCAACCTTGATCCAACCGTCCACCCTTATTGCACCCGGGTTTCAGTACATTGTGCCGCTTGGGGATCGTTCCATGCAGAACCATATCAGCAACGTCATAACGCCAAGAAGACGATCAATATCTAACCGTAATGATAGGAAAAACGCAAGAATCGCTCGCGTGGACCCCAGGCCGTTCCGCAGTGAGCCAGAGGGCACAGTGGAAACCGCCATCATCTTATACGCAATCTTCCTTTCGCATATCTATATCAGCCATCCAAGCCAGGCGTGCACGGATGTTCCCGACACCAACACGACGACGTTCTGTTAATAACGCCCCGCTGTCTTCGACATAATTAACACGCTCTCTCTTTGGAGGAACCGTGTATCTTGCTAACCTTCCAATCGGCGAAGCTTTTTTTTTGTCATTTTTGTTTGTTTCCGGTTCGGCTCTCTCATGTAGGTATCTCTCGGACGACGAAGCAAAGAACACGCAACCATACGCGCACGGTCTGAAAAGGGGGTCCAGGTATAGTGAGCAGAGGCAGGCAGAATTTTGGGCGTTTCAGGCGCTAATTTGGGAGCTGGCGAGGACTTGTTTGGCGACCATCTCATTAGCCAGGCCTCACCCGCAATTACCTGGCACTCTGCAAATCAGGGGTGCTTTGTTTTCACTACAAGGATAAAGTGACTGATAAAATGCTGAAGGCGAAAAAAAAAAAAAAAGAAAGGAAAGGGCCCTGTTACACAAACTTGTCATATTTCCGGCGCTTTGGACAATTAATACATTTGCTACAAGGTAAAATCATCAGGCAGAATGCAGAACAAAGTTAGAGTTGAAGGATTATACTACAGTAGCTTTGTTTAAAATGAGCCACCAGTAATGGCTGCGTGCTCAGCAAACCTATACATGGATGAGTGCACACACCCTAGAAGCGAACTTCAGGAAGGAGTGCTCAGGAATCCGGCAGTCAACTATAGGCGGAGGTGATGAATAATGAAGCGGCCAGAAAGTGATGGTGTCTTGATGAACCTTCTGTCTGGTATATATATATATAGCTGCAGGAACAAGAGCTCTGCGAATGACGAGTCGAGGATAGAACGAACTATTCGCTTGTCCACTAACGGTGGCATGGATTATTCATGACTGAGTGAAAGACGTACTCCAATGCAGGATGCTAGATGTCGTATTAAAATCACAGACAGAGCTTTAAAAGGTAAAGAAGGAGAAGATAAAAAATACATTGTGAAAGGTCAGAGACACGTATTCGAGAATCGAGACAGATTTAATAGCTCGACCCATAATTAGTGACGATAGAGATAAAATGACTCGCTGCTATGGAAAACAGCCTGCACTATTGCTCAAGAGATAAAAAAAGGAGAAAAAAATTCAATCGAATCCAATCCAGGTTAGAAACTATGGAGACGGTGCTTCATTTTTATAGACGCCAGTTACTCCAACTGAGCTACCGTGTCTAGCTTCGCAGCAATAGCAATAAACACAAAAAGCTACAATACTGCTACGCTCTCTCGATATCTTCGATAAAGAAAAAGCTACAATATCTTTCAGCTCCTCCAAACTGTGCAGATGACTCGAAATAAAAGGGCACATACACAAAGTAAAAGTCTCTCCCATGAGGCCTTCTGAAACATGACTCCCGCGTCGCCCTTTTTTCTTCTGTTGTTTCGATCGTCTGCAAAGCGCGGAGGGCGCGACTATTGCACAACTTATCGCGCAGGTGCAGATGGTCATATCCAAGTTTCGAGGTGACAGCTTAATGGAAGTTTACTCTCGCGATTCCCGCGAGCGCGTGCCTCTTCTGTTTGCATTGCGCGCACCTCGCGACGCAAACAAGCTTTTCCTTCGCAGCGCGTGCTCCTATATGTTAAAGAAGGCGGTTAGCATTAGTTCCATCACCTGCTGCCCTCTCTGGTTTGTTGTGAAAGATGGTGGTCGAGCGGCTTATCGTATTTTCTACCCATCCAGTGGCGTCGACACGGCATTATTCGCGCTCGACAAACACGATGTGACGTGATGCTTTCGTTTGGTACTCTGACTTCTGAAATCAGTGACTTTCTCTTCGGAGCGCAGTGTTTGCGACTGGATTTCGTGCCAGAGAGGCATCGCTCAGTTACAAAGTAATGCTGATGCTGAAACTAAGTTCTCAAATAATTAAGAAAAAATAAATAAAGCCGACTGTATGCGAAACCAGGAGAGTTATTAGGGTGTAAGAGACTTGTTTGCCGTCCCTAAAAAAAATTTAACTCTCCACTCCGAGTAAGTAAGCAGTACACTTAAAAAAAAAAAAAAAAGTCAGAGAAATTCGGAACACCAAAGGCGCAGTTAGAAAGGAATGTCCTGTCGGCTAGACCTATTTATTTCTTACATGGCAAACTTTGCACTGTATCCTTCGAATCACAGTAATCCTTATACCTTAGGCTGATTCAGGTTGATTCAAGCAACAGTGGCTCATATTTAATCTTTGCTTCAGGTCGGGGACTGAGGTAAGGAAAGCGCAGGTAAAGCCAAACCGCTTAAAGTGGATGAGAGGTGTATCTTCCAGACGGAGTCAGTCTTGCGCAATGTTTATAAGATAAGCTCGGAAAAATTGGAAATACGCGTATGCCAGTCAGCCTGCGATGGGATGCATTACTGCAGAAGCGCTGATAAAACGCTGTCCTCCAAATAATGCTCACAGCGGCACGACGCATTTCCACATGAAATCTAAACCGTCTTCATATCTCGCTACGAAAAGAAGCTGCAGTCAGGCGTCAGTCCAGTGACTGGCGTCTGACTGGTATGCTTTGAAGCGGTATCTAATTACAAAGGACGATGACGGCACGTCGCAATATTTTAGAGATAATTCTGACAGTACATGTGATCTGATTGCACTAACCGACACGTGATGCGTCAATTGTTCACAGTGTACTTCTTATGTTTATTTTTATTGTACGGCGTTCACATCTTCAATCATTCGGGTAACATACTCGCTGGGAAGATTAAATACAGAAATACCCTTTGGGAATAATCATCACGCAGCGTTGTTGTCGTTTGGAGTAGGAAAATATTGTTGCGAACTAGACAGAACAGCACTAGTTTAGCCTGAAGAAGATTGTCAGACCGTGGGCCGGTGCTGTACAACAAATGCACGCACTTCGCCTCCTGTGTGATTCTATTTATGACCAGGTTCATAACTTCCACTTCCTCCATATACCGTGCCATGAAGACGTCTGACTGATGACAAAATATATATAAAAAAGGAATCAAAGTTCGAAAACACAGGCAAAAGATGCGCGATTTCGTCTTTGAATCCCACCTCATTATCATCATTTAGAGAAGCAGTTATAGTCTGTCCTTGAGTAACACATAAAGCATATCGGACAACTTTATGTCAGCGACTTGTTGACAATTGATTCCGCTTCTTTCACAGAGCTCTTGAGGCATTAAGCTTCTCTGGAGCGTATAAGATGCTGAAGAGGGACGACCGGTCGTTCCGGTATCGTAATGTGTTGACGTACTTCCCCAGCCAGCGATGAGGCTTCGGAGCCCCATCGGAGTTCATATCAAACGCGATCCACGCTTGCTATTCTGGTTGCGCTCCTAGGTAATCGATTTCCAGAGAGCAGGCCAGAAACAGCGCCCTCTGCACAGACGCTGAATCAGCCGTTCGTCGCCAGTCGCACCATCTTTAAATTGTATTGATTACTAGCCACGTGATCGCTTATTTGTATCAGGAAGCGTCGATTTTAAAATAAACTCCGAAGATGCGTTGCCGGCAACATCAGTCGTGTCTCAGCCACAGGATATCTTGCGATTTTGCACTTTAGACAGTTAAGCCCGGCTTTGCTATTCGGCACTCGAGGATTTTCTGGATTCAAGACATTCCGAAACGGATGTCTGGTAAGCTCGGAAAGAAGGGCAAGTAATTGCTACATTCGTCTTGCTCTTGAGGTAACGCATCAGGAATTCGTTAAGTTTTACTTTTTTCTTCCTTTTTTTCGGCTTGCAGCCATCGCCTCAGTAGGAATTCTCTACCCTTGATGACAACAAAATAGCTGCGCTATCGTATTCAAATTTAAGTCAACGTCACATTCATTGTCCGAATGACAATGAACTGGTCATGATTGGTCATCCGAAAATAGGAGAAGACACTGGGAGATGAATGAAATGAAATCATCTTTCTTTTCAAACCACATCAGTGCCTTTTTCCGCCATCGCCTTTCTGTTGTGGCAGAAGTTGCCTTCGTATTAGGCTTTCATCTGCTATGCTGCTATACTGTCTTTCATTCCAGAAAGGTGATCGCGAATCTTGGATACGTAAGCAATGAAGGTTACCTTGACTCGTTCTGGCGTAGAAGCTCCTCCTCCCCGCAGCGGCTTTTCTCCAAAAAAAGAAAGAGGGAAACAGATGTTACACACACATACGACCTACAACACAATCGAGAAAAACTGCATGCGCAACCATATTGCTTAGAGAACAGCATGATTAACAACATGGAGCATAACGTCATGCAAGAATCGCACACCTGTGCATGATACATAGGAATCACAAAATTTTTTCTCTCGCTAAGCTTGATGCTTTATCGAGTGTCATCATCGCTTCGCAAGGTTTATGAAACTTTCTCAGGTAAGAACTCATATTCAGCCTCTTTTCTAGCAGCTCTCATGCAAATTACCCAGACTTACCAAACATCGCGTCGTCAATTAGACGCAGACACTTCATCTTGTTTTGCGCGTAGAAAGAACTTGCGGGAGAGCTATCATTTTTAAGGAGAACCTCGTGCACGGCGACTTCCAAAGGGTAGGATACATTAAATTCCCATTAAGACTGCCGTCGGTGGCTTCTGCTTCCTCATTTTTCATCCTATTTCATATAGTCTGCCAGTCTATATCAGCGGGTAGGTGGATATCAGAGAAGCCGCTTTTGCGGGCCTCGGCGAAGGACAGCAATTTGTGTGTGTGTGTTTCTTTTTCTTCTTTCTTTCTTTTTTTTTCGGTGCGAAATGCGTGGAGGGTGCACAATGTTAAAAACTGCGCAGTTACAAGCGCATTCTAGAAGCAGTCTGCTGTTCTGGCGCTTTTGTTGGGACTGCTTGTTGTCGTCAACCTCCTACACTAAAAGGAAAAAAAAGATTGCTGCAAATCCTGGTGAAAACAGACCACGATTCCATTTATTTTGGTCACATTTATGTACTTTGCCACATTTAGGTTTGTCACATTTATGTATCTCGTAACATTTATGTGTTTTACAGTATTTATGTTTGTCGCATTTAGTTGTTTCACAGTATTTATGTTTGTCACAGCTATGTCCGCACTTTTTGCAAGTCATGAAAAGGCGTACGTTTGCCATTTTTCACCACTCAGATTGAAGAGCATTCTTACTCTGAATGATGAATAGTTCTGACTTCGTTGTGCAGTGAGTTGCAGTGTAGAGTGAGTGTATCGCAGGTGTGTTCTCAGCTTTGCGTTCACCCTTACTGAGTCACTCTCGCGGTCTGAGTTCAGGGATGATTCTGTTCGCCATGCACATCCACGCACTCACTACAGACGGAGGACGTTATTTAGTCCCGGCTGCTGCCGGCGAAAATTCGAAACGGGCTGGTGCCATTATGAAGTGGTACTGAGCGCTTTCGATAGTTTCGCTTTTTCACAGTGCCCTAAGTGTGTCCTTCCAGATGAGAGCATGGATGCGAAAGTGAAGGGGATTCCGCGACGGCGGCACGAAGCTTCTAGTACATTGGAACGCCAGACGGAATATAGGCGACATTCTAGTAAAAAATGGGGGACCGTTTCATTCACGCCGCGTTGTCCACAAAGTGGTTAGTATCGACGGCCGCACCGGTGCAAGTAAGAATTCGGAGGCATAGCGAGGCACCTCTGTCTTCTTTATCCACACTTCCTCATGTGTGAGGAACATCACTGCGCGTGTCACGGGAAAGCCAAGTGTTCCTAACCCGCACATGGTTGCCTGACGGAAGTTAGGCGTTGCAAACGTCGAAATTGTTCATGCAGGATGACAGGGAGCGGTGGCAGAACGGGTAGAATAGGGCCGGTGAGTGACATCGTCGCCAGTTCATCTGCCGCATCGTTATAGGCCATGCCCTGAGACCAGAGACCCAGGAGA